>CAJHQP010005681.1:0-43961 GCA_905132765.1 Moricandia arvensis | reverse complement strand
CTCATGCACAAGCCAACTATGTGGGAAACCAAGGCCAACCCCCCTACTCAAATGTTGAATGAAGAAGAGGTGTGCTACATCAATGCCAATGGTGCATGGTACAAGAAAGATCCAAACTTTCCTTACCAACCAAGAGACCAAGGAAACTACAACAACAACCAGCACTACCAAAACAACTACCAGCAAAAGCCACCATACAACAATCAACAAGGAGGATATCAACAAAAGCAAACATACCCACCCGGCTTCAACAACAAAAGCAACCAGTATACTCAAGGACCAGCCAGCTCATCACAACCACCACAACAAAACACAAGTATTGAGACAATGCTCAAGCAAATACTTGAATCTACCACTTCAACTAAGATGGAGATCAAAGATGAACTGAAGAAAATGAATTCACGAATTGAAGGGATTTACTGCGAGCTCAACACCAAAATCCAGAACTTGGAGAATCGGTTTGCTTCCTTTGCCTCCACCTCACAACGTCTTATGGGATCACTCCCTGGAAAATCAGAGCAAAACCCTAAGGAGACAATGCATTCCATCACACTTCGAAGTGGAAGGCAACTACCGAGGAAAATTCTCCTCAAGGACGATGAGAATCAAGGTGGGGAGGTCGCCATTAATGTTGATGATGAAGTGGTCATTGTAGATGAGAAGACAGATGAGGAGATAATGGAGAAAATGGTGGAAGCCAAAGGAAAGAGAAAGGTGGGAGAAGAGAAACCAGTTCAGAACAAGAATGATGCTACTACCACCACCAAACCAACTCCATTCATTCCACCTCCTTATGAGCCAAAGTTACCCTTTCCGGGACGATTCAAGAAGCAGCTGCTAGAGAAGTACAAGGCACTCTTTGAGAAACAGATGAGTGAAGTGCAGATCACAATGCCAATCATTGATGCATTTATGCTTGTTCCTCAATATAGCAAATTCTTGAAAGATGCTGTAGCTGAGAAGAAAAAAGAACTGGAGGGCATGACGGTCCTTACTCACGAGTGCAGTGCCATCATCAAGAGATTATCCATACCAAGGAAGCTAGAAGATCCAGGCAGCTTCACCTTGCCATGCGCCATAGGTCCATTGGCCTTTGAGAAATGTTTGTGTGACTTGGGAGCAAGTGTAAGCCTTATGCCTCATTCTGTTGCAAAGAAGCTAGGTTTTACACAATACAAGAAGTGTAGGATATCATTGGTGTTGGCTGATCGCTCTGTGAAGCTCCCCATAGGAATCTTGGAAGATCTTCCAGTCAAAATTGGGGACTATGTGGTCCCTACCGATTTTGTGGTCTTGGAGATGGATGAAGAGCCAGATCCCCTAATTTTTGGAAGACCATTCTTAGCCACTGCTGGAGCCGTTGTGAATGTGAAAGATGGCAAGATAGCTCTTCACCTGGGGGAGGGAAACACTCTTCACTTTGACATCAAGGACGTGATGAAGAAACCCACCATTGAAGGGCAGATGTTCTACATTGATGAGATGGAAGCCCTTGCTGATGAGTACCTAGAAGAGTTAGCACTAAAAGACTCCCTACAACATGCTCTCACCAAAAACAAAAAGGCTCAGCTCATTGAAGATGGAGTGAACTTGGAGTATCAGAAGCTTCTCAATTCCCATGAAGAGTTAGTCGATAAAGGCATGTTCCTGGAACTGCCACAAACTGATCAACATGTCGCCTCGGTCGCTGTCAAAGAGGATGATTGGAGTGAACTCAAGGCTCCCAAAGTCGACCTTAAGCCACTCCCCAAGGAGCTCAGGATTTACATGGCAGCCACACCAGAGGAGGAGGGAGGAACTTCAATTCCACTTTCCGATCCTAAACCAGCCTGATCCAAAGAAAAAGGAAGTCAAGCTAGAGACTTAAAACAAGCTCACTTGGGAGGAAGTCCCATGTCTATCCCTATATATATATAATTGTTTTATTTGTGTGATTTTCTTTTGTGTGTTTAATAAGTGTGTTTGATTTTTTTCAGATGACTCTCCATATCAAAGTAGAAGGATGTCCACTAAATCAAAGAAGAAAGATGCCATCCACCAAAGCAACAAATGTTAGAATTATCCAGCTCCTTCCAGCAACTCCAATTAGCTAAGTGTCTCTCCAACTATTGTAAATATATAGCTTTTATGTTTATTTCTTCTAGTCCTCTTCTTTCACATTGCTCTCACACAAGAGACTATGTGAAGTAAGTGTGGGGGAAGAGTTTACCTATTCATTAACTATTTCTATAAAAAACACAAAAAAAATAAAAAATTAAAAAAAAAAAAAAAAATATATATATATATATATTTGCATTTAGATTGCATTCATGCATTGGGAGCTTACCTTACGAGGAATACAAACCTTGAAACTCTTCTTGAAACTTGTTTTTGTGTGAGATTTGACATTCTTCTTGAAACCAACTCCAAATGAACTTTAAGCTAAATGAACTTAATCTTTCTTGCTTATGGGTACTTGTATACTTGATCATGGATCATAAACATTTGGGTTTGATTTTATCCTTCTACCATTCTTAGACAACCCAAATGGCACCTCCTTACCCTTAAAACCCTTACCATTCTTTGAAGCCTAATCATATTTGTTGAGTGAGGTCTCTTTTGATAGCTTGTCATGTGCAAAAACTTGAGAGTATTAGAGGCGACATTGGTTGTTCTTATGTTGGGCTAGCTATAAAACCTCTTGAGAGCTAGCAATTAGGTTGGGAAGTCTGGTATTGTTTTACAAAAATCTATCTTGGGTATAAAAGGGTATGATAAGTGAAAGAGATGAACCAAAGGAGTGAAAAGAAAAGAATGAACAAAAGAAAAAGAAAACCAGTCTCTAGTTGGTTCAAAAGAAAAAAAATAAGAAAGAGTTCACTGGATGAGTAAAAAGAGTGATCTTAACGTCTTTGGGATGATATAATATTTCGAAAATTAACACCAAGAAAAAAGGGTAGAGTTGAAGATCATCTAGGAAAAAGGGAAGAATAAGAACAAACAATGTATGCATAAGTTGCCTCTTTTCTTAGATTGATTTTGCATAATGATCATGCTCCTACTTTTGAGTGTAAACCACTAAAAAGAAATGTGTTTGAACCTCTCTTTCATGCTCATTAAACCATTTCACTTACCAAGCCAAATGATCGAGATCAAGTTTCCATTTGCAAGAATTCACCTTGTTAGCTTATGCTTAATTGAATGTGAGAGTTGGTTGTGAAGAAATGTCGATTGAGGATCCGTAAACTTGTGTAAAGCTATGAGTTCAGGAAATGTATACTTAGTTCTTAGCTCCCATTTTCATTATCTTTCCCTTTGATCTTAATTAAATTACTTGAGGACAAGTAAAGGACTAGTGTGGGGGAGTTGATATGTTGTGATTTTGCATAGTTTTAGCTTTGTTATTTCATATATTTTTATGCATTAACCTTACATTTATTTGCATTTAGAGTCTATTACATGTTCATTTGCATCTTGTAGGTGTTGGATGAGCTATTTGGAGTTTTGGAGATGATTAGAACACAAAAGGAGCAAAAAGAGACTTGGATCGATCGATCCGTTTTTGATGGAAAACTGGATCGATCGATCCAAGAAAGCCGTGAGCAAATGAGAAAAGTGATCGATCGATCCGTTTTTGGACAAAAAACAGATCGATCGATTTGGACATGGATCGATCGATCCATTTATATGAAAAAAATGGATCGATCGATCGGGACAGCCTGTGTCACCTTTCATGTGCTGGACGAGTTTGGTGGATCAAGTGGCCTAACTTTCTCTACCTTTTCTGAAGAGCCAAGTTTACATTTGCCTTGTGAAGGGTCAAAAGGTGTGTGCAAATGGGATAAAGTGGAAGAAACATCAATGAGTGTGTTTTATTTTAGATCTAGATCTTAACTTTGTAACATGGGGGGTGGGTTGTTCTTCACCTATAAATAGAATCCCAAACCCCATGGCAAAACACACCATCTCCTTCTGAGTCTTCTTCTGTCTAATAGAGTTTATCACTTTCATTTTAAGTCTTGTTTTATTTTAAGTTCTTGTTTGAAAACAATTGTTCTTAAGTGTTCTTGAAGTTTATGTTATAAAGTCTTGTTTTCTTTAGCTATTCTCTTCATCTACATTCTGATTCTTATTTTCATATATTATATCATCTTGATTATGCTTCTATCCATCATGGGATTAAGTGTAAACAAAATGATTAGTGAGTAGTCATCCATAGGATCAATGGGTTAGGTAGATTAATGGGTGGTTAGAAAAGAGTTAAGATGTTCTAATGGTAAAGTACTTAAATTTCTATGCTTACTAAGTGTTCTTAATGCTAGATTGATTTTGGCCATTTTAATCTAGATCCTAAGTGTTTGTAGGGCATCGAAAGTGTTTGCATAATGCTTGAAATAACTTAGTAATGCTCTAGTAAACAAAACGAACGGAAGTTGATGTTTAGATTGCTAGGTGGCTAGTAGACTAAATCTTAATGTATGTTTGAGTGAACAAAACGAACGGAAGTTGATGTTTAGTTCATAATTGCATAAGGGTTTCTACCATCGAAAGTGGATTAACCTATATTGAATGAGTTCTAGGCCTATAGAAAGATATGTTTGTTTGAAGTTAGACACCTTGATTTAGAACTACCACCCTGAAATCGATTACCTAAGTACCCATTGGTTCTTCTTTGTTTAATTTGTATTAAAACTTGATCATTTCACATTGTTTCCTGCTACAACAAACCTCATTTGATTGCACTTAGATTAAGCCAAATGATCTGTATTCTTAGTGCTTAGAATCACTAGAGTTTGGATTGACACCTTAAGTACTACAACAACTTAAGGATTAAACTTATCCCACATCAGTGCACAGCCTGGGTTGGTTTGCCAAACGACCACTTATTACATGCAAGTTATAGATTGTTGACAAAAATAATTTAGAGCATAAGTTAAAGCTATTGGTGTTAGACGTATGCATAAAGACTTTTGGGTGCTCATTTTGAGGCTGGTTGATAAGCTTATTAGGGTGACTTTGGGGTAGTGACTGTTGGGCCCAAATATGGCCCGTTAGCTGGAGCTGTTTCAGCTACACAATTAGAGGTGATGATGGGCCGAAATAAGGTCCACCGGGACCTGAATCCTAAACGAGAAGAGAAGACGAAGCTAACCTGGAACCGGGAGCTGATTCACTTAAAGTACTAACAAAGGGATGCTCAATAAAGAGGTCAGGTCCCTTGTATGAAGACCTAAGGGAGACTACTCAAATTGCGGATAAGGAGGCGCAGGACCCGGTCAAGCAGAGTTCGTTGCGAATTCTTAAATCTGCGGAGGAAATCTCGGAAGTCGATCAACCAACAATCACATGAAGCTAAAAACTATATAAGAAGAAGAACAACAAGGAAAAAGGCATTGGATCTCTCACGCACTCACAGGAAATTACATATTTCGATAGATCTTATTTTCATTATCTCTTGTAATCACTTACATCATCTTTGTAATCCATTCTCACCAAAGTATTCAATATAAATCATCATTTCATTCATCAAGTATTCACGGGATTCAGCCCGCGATTATCCTTCTCCGATTTGAACCTAATCTAAAAACCTTAGAGGTGAACTTTGTCCCTCACAGCGACGGTATTCAGTGAGCGACACATTAGAGAAGTTGATGAAGCTGCGTCCACATATTCATTCGTAACACTACAAAAAAAAACAGTTCATAAGAAACACTACGAAAATGATTATATTACCTCACATGAACAGTATCAGAAAAACAAGTGATATTAATTTAAAATAATAATTAACTATTATAAAATTTGTGTTTTAATATCATTTATAATAACTAATGTTGTTATTAATTTATTTGAAATCATTTCCGTAGAAATAACATATATAAATCTATATCAGTTTACATATTTTTAATTAATGATTCAAACTATGGTTACATCATTTAAGTAACTGATACATTTTCTAATTTTAATTAGTATTACTTATATAAATGATACAAATTAAAGTTAACATTATATAAGCAGAAAAAAGAAGAAGCAAATTCGCATCAATAATAAAATGATTCTAACGTAGTTTCAGTTAAAACTAAGGTGTAATTCATATTTCTTTCTAAAGTTTAAATATATAGTACTGATCATATAAATTTATGGATGAATTTGTATATCGCTCATATTGGATAACATTAAGTGATATTTACTAATCAATATTGATCATATAAATTTTTGCGTGAATTTATATTATTTCCTTGATGAAGAAAATTATTATGTGTGTTACCATGTAATAATCTACCGTGGGATATGTCATTTTGTCTCAAAAATGACACTCCTCTTAGTACATGCGCGTGTGTCTAAAGAACCGGAACGAAGAATTCGATTCAGCATAAAAAACAAGAAAACAAACTATCTTCCCTTCAACAACAAGAAAAAAAGAATAAAGATCAACAAAAGTGAGCCATCACCTTGGTGGTTATTTTACTAGTGCACACGTCTCATCAAAGCATGTCCAATAAGCTCAGTCAATAGAAAAGATAAAGTAGGAAAAATTGACAAGGAAGTGAGAAAAAGGAGAGGGGAAAAACATAAATAAGATTATGTGTGATCACAAACTAAATGGGTAAGAATTCACGTATCCTATGATCAATATCCACTCAATGAGACTACATGTTTAAATCCTAAATAAGGTCAATGATGGTGAATTTGGATATCATGTGAGTTGTAGGTGAAAAAATAGTTAGTTTGCTAAGATAAGATCGAATACATGGAACTACCTTATATGGCTTATATCTGGTAGTGGTGAGAAGGTGTTCTAAAGGATATGTGATTTCCCACATATTCAAATATTTTTACCAGATTTAAGTTTTTGTTAGTCTTTACTTTAGAACAAGCAAAAATTCAAGTCTAGAAGAATTGATATATCGATTTTTAAACTTTTTGAATCTCTTATTAACTTGCAGGGTCTCTAGAGTCTTTTATTATATAATCGATTCATTTCAGGGTATTAGGCTGATTTGGAATCAAGAGAGTTGAATTTAAGTGCAAAGAAGAAACAAGTTACATAGCTAAGTAGATGTGTTCAAAATTTTAGCATAAGATGGAAAACTTCCCACCATGAAATTGAGCTAAGTTTTAATCACAAGATAGAGAATTTATTTTGATTTCCAATACCACATTTTGAGGTCAGTATGCCGGTTAGATTGAAAGGTATGAGGAAATGAAAACTTTGGTTTTCTTTATTTCTGGTTTAGTTTTGCCTAAAATTATATTATGACATGTTATTTACTTATATATATTATTTTGACTAGTTTCACAACTGGGTTTTAGGGTTTTCAAAGGGTTCTATGGTTTGTTAATTTTTAGAGTGGCTAGTTTAGAGAGTTTTCAGATTTTTCTTTACTTGTTTTTCTTGCTTGAACTTGACAGTTCGTGAGTTTAGGTTTGTTGAATGCAATGAGAGTTGATTTGATTTCCTGAAACTAATTCATGTGAGCAAAGAGTTCTTAAACCGCGAGAGTTGATGTTATTGTGTTGTTTAAACTTATCAAAACTTGGTTGTAGTGCATATTTAACCTCATGAGTTCAGTGAAGTTAGTTCATTAAGTTGTTAACATAGTAGCTGGAACCACGAGAATGAAAAATTATACAATCATGTTCTAAACTTGTGACGTTGCTTATTGATTTCTTTACAATCCATCCTTTTATGTTTGTTTGAATCCTTGTGTTTCTTTATTACCCGATGCTTCTTTTACATTGTATTTTTCTGCAAATTTTATTTTTCTTAGCTTTAAGAAAACAAAACTCTCCCCTTTTGTTTTAACTTAACTGGTCCCTGCTTTTTTGCATATCTTCTCTTTTCATCCCTAACTTTCAATTAGTGAAGAGTTTCCTTTAATTTCACCCCAAAGCTTTTGATTGTGGATTCCAAGCCCCTAATGCAAAATGTACCTATGCAATTTCTAACTACACCTAAATTTAATCTTTAAACACTAAAAGGACTAAAATTAATGTCTAAATAACATAAAAAAAAACACTATATATCAATAGAGCAAGACGTATGTCTATGTTCTCTTGCTTCCGGGTCGCGTGGCCTATGGGTTAAAAAAATAAAAATAAATAGATAAAAAAGATCTTTTCGTATTTCGGGATATGGAAAAATCTAACATATATTCTGACTATGATTGATTATAAAAGAGATTCTAAAACCCTAGAAGAAGAGGATCGACTAAGAGACAAACAACTAAAACTGCCAATATCTTGTACTCCTACTCTTAAGATCAATAAAACACTAGTTTTATCTTATTTTCTTGATTTACTTAATGTTTCCATAGTATCACAACAAATTTTACATTATTTTACCCTAACAATGTGTACTACATATGTTATGAATTTTAAATATCATCAGTAACTTGTTATGATTCATTCAAAATACTTCATAGACATATGAAAATAAAAATCATCTAATTCTGAATAATACTAGCTAGACTTTACAAAGTATTTGAAAACTTAATTGAATAAAACAAATTTTATTTTTAAATATATGTACAAAAATATGATCCAGTAACACTACATTTTAAGGTATTTTAAATTTCATCCCTTAAGATTTAAGTAATTCATTATCGAAATTATGATTAATTCAAATCACTGTATTTATATGTCACCATGTAAATCAATAATTACATATATTGATATTTGGCCAGAGCCGGATCTAAGACTTAAAAGCCCATAAAAAAATTATAAATAATTTTGTGTAAAAAAATTATAAATAATTTTGTGTAAAAAATCTGATTATTTGGAAGTTGCGCGACCTATCTATAATCTATCTATTATATTAAAAGAGGAGTACAAATAGGAAATACCCCTTAGTTTTCCATTAAAATTTACAATTTTCTGCCACTGATATTATCCTTACATCCAAACACAAATTAAATCACCTCTTATATGGACATATGCTCACAATAAGCCCATTACTAATTTGTTTGACCCAATAATTATATTTTGTATATTTGTAACCATAAAATGAATTTTATTATTTCTTTTCACCAGAGTCTATATCACTGCATCAAAACCATCTTTAAATTATTAAACCGAGAAATTGAATTAAATGTTAAAAATATATATCTTATATTCTAAAATAAATCATTTTTACTTATATTCTAAAACATATATCTTAAGTACAATTTTTACTTAACTCTAACTTTTTCTTAATATTTATCATTGAATGCCACTAGACTTAAACACAGTCGTTTAATAACTTAACAACCCTGGCCAATTTTTTTTACAAAACCAAGTACACCTAAACTCACTTGGTTTATTATTGAATATGCCTCAGTTTAAAATTATTCTGCAAAAATCAAAACAAATGTGATTCAATACCAAATATGACACGGTCTACAGGATCAAAACCAATAATTTAAAGTTTGGTTCACCACATAAAAAAAAACAATTTGTGCAAATACTTAACCACTTGATTTCGATCCAATATATATCATGATTAAAAAACCATTATCAATGAAATGATTTAGCAAACATGTCATTTATACACAAATTAATAGGTTATCTTCAAACATGTCTAATATATAAATTAATATTATAAAAAAAATAATTATAAGATAGATAGACTATTGTCTAGAATGACGATACTTATTATCGTAAAGAGAATAATAATTTAAATGCTTACCATTAGCTAACTTATTTGTTGAAAAGTAATCAACAAGAAAGAAGATGAGAGAAGTTGTAACACCGACAAAAAAGTTACAAACAAACAAAAACTTATGTATAATTTCCTTAAAAAATATGTTTACCAATAATATTTGGGTTTCTACAAAATTTAGTTATTATTCTGGCCCATCTTTGTTATATTTTTTATCAAAATTACTCATTCAATTTATTTTTATGAGGTGGGTTTAGTAAAATTTATTAATATCATAGCTATTTTGTATGTGTATATAGATTTTAAAAATAACAAAACAATGAAAAATATTTTATAAAATTTATTAATATCATAGCTATTTTGTATGTGTATATAGATTTTAAAAATATTTAATTTTATATTGCTAATAAATTGTGGAACTTAGTGTCAACGTATTTATATTAGATTAATTATACCAAAACATATCCATAAATTGATTCTAATTTATATTCAAATATTTATATTATAAAACGTATAATTATATAATGGTGACATGAAAAACAAATATAAACATTTAACAAAAAGTGAAAACCATAATCCGCGTGGACGCATAGATCAATATCTAGACTTTGATTAATTTAATATTCATCTCTACCTATGGAGGATAATATCATGATTTGTTGATTACAATTTTATTAAATATATAATTAATTTTCACTGTAAAAAAATATAAACTATATATTACTTGCTGTATAAACTTAATTTTTTTCTTAGTTATTTTAAAATTTATAATATATTTTCTTAAATAAACTCCACTTTCAGGTCAGACACATGTTTTATATTTTTTATCTTAATTTTTAAAAATCATTTATGTAATATTTTATTTTGTAAAAATACATATATATACAAACATATTTGGATTTAAATTCAATTAATTTTTTTTTAAATATGTAAAAGCAGTGTATTAATACATAGCTACAACTTTTTAAAAAAGAAATTACATAATAACTGATCCAACATATATCCAATAAAAAAATATACAACACAATATAATAATGAAAAATATAATTTTAACAAATTGCTAAAGTAACACAAATGAAAACGTTAAAATAAAATAAAATTGATGTGTTTTGAAATGTTTATAAGTATATCGAAAACAAACACCCGCGCGGGCGCGCGGGTCCGATCCTATAATCTATTAAAACTGAAGTACAAATAATAATTTGCCTTTAGTTTTTCCTAATATTTACAGACTTTGCCACTGATATTTTTCTCAACAACTTTTCTAATTATATTGTTAGGGTTTTACGGCATTTTACAAAACATAATAACATACACATTTACATTTACTTACCTTATGTCTCAAAGTCTCAAACCATAAAATGGGTTTTGTGGCACTAAGATTCCAATCTCTACATTAATTGGGTTATATATATTAGTAAACCAATATTTTTAATCAAGTGCCAAAGTTGTCCGAGAAAAAAATTAAGTGACAACATCTAATTGAGTTAACATTAAAAACCAGAACTATTGAATAGCCTCAAATTCTAATTGACGAGAACATCACTAAGCTATAATGTCGACTAATGCAATTATTACACCATTCTCAATCTCTGCATAGATTGGGTTAATATATATTAGTAAATCAATACTGTTTAATCAAGTTCCACCATCTAATTGAATTAACACTAAAAACCAGAATATAGCATAACCGTAGTAATTTTAATGTACGAGAACATCACTAAACCGGAGTTTATGTGTAACATGAATTAGATAAAAAATCAAAATATTCGGTTTAGTATATATTAATTATAAAGAAATATGTTTCGAAATTTATCTTTTACAAAAACAAAAATAAATGATTACACATATTCTAACGATTTAGATGGACAAACACTAAAACAACAATTTAAGATTTCCTATCAATATGGTAAAATCAAAATTTTTATGAGATCAACTAATTATTCCTAAATCATTGACTATCTTACTAACTTAACATAACAAGCACCTAAACTAAAGCTATAACATTAATAACAATAACATATAAAATTGCTAATCACGATTTACTGTACTATTCATTGTAAAACTTTTAGTATATTGCTAAAATTTAATATGCTTTCCATTTCGTGTTAAAAGTCAAACCGTAGATATCTTTACTAAATATTCCTAAAATTTAGTATATTTATGTTCTTCAACTTACAAATCACACTTTCAAATCACACTAAATCACACTTCCAAATAATTTTAGACAATAGATATATATAAAGCCCAAGAAAACATATATATAATTAAAAATAATAAAGCAATTAACATATTTTATCTAATATATTTTAAAATATAAATATTAACAATTACTTATTTCAAGAAATATATATATATATATAAATGTGTATAAGTTGATAGTAAAAATATTATCTAATACCTCTTTATTTATTATAATAAATAGTTATATATATATAATAAATGTGTATAAATAATGAATTATAATAAATAATTAATATATAAACAAACAAATAAATGTTAGTTCAAATTATATATATATATATATATATATATTTCAATTCTAACCCATATATATAAACAACTAAAAATGACAATTTAAAACAATTAATAGAATTGGTGCATATAAACTATAAAATCATATTAAAAATTTATTAAATATTATTAAGTGGTAAAATATATACAATCAATCATCTATGAAAATTTTTGAATAATATAAAAGTTTATAAAAACACCCGCGCGGGCGCGCGGGTCAGAATCTAGTACTTCTTTAAAACTTGGAAGCCAAAGAGAAAGTTTTATTCGGCTGTGCCGAGAACCGGCATTCATCTGGTAAGTTATAATTATCGTTACAACAAATATTTGAACAGCTCAGATTTTTATAATAACTCAATAAGATGCAAAAAAAAAAGAGAGATATGGAACAAGTAGTGTGTTTTACTCCACTTCTAATTATTGGCTATGGTTTGTTGTTGTTGAACTACTAAGACTGATGTTTTGCTCGGAAAATCAGGTGAGGCCAAAAAGTCACCAATGACTCCAAGCTCCTCAAACTCAAACCAACTCTCTATCCCTCTAGTCGCAGCGTGGTTCTTACCGCAGGTTCTGCCTACTATAAAAAGGTCGTAATCAAATGCCATAGAGCGTAGAAGCATAGATGTATCCGCTCCGTCTAATATCCTCTCTTCTAAGTAAGTCATGGAACTTCCTTCTTTTAAGGTTCCTGGATCGTTGCTTCGTAGCAACTCTCTTAGTTCCTCTGTGTCGAGCATTTGATCCTGCCCTGTCGCTTCTTTGTTCTTTTTGGCTGCTAGAAGGCATAGAACCGTTAATGTTACGTTCTCTTGATGGGCCATTCGCTTTGCAAAGGCCAATGCTTCCATGTCATCTTCTCCTCCCACATATATCACACACACCTGTCCTCAAGTAGATCCAAGTACTTAGTCTTAGTAAGTCTCATTCCTAATTCATTTCAACTTAAGGAGACTATTGGAACCACTAGGCATGGGCATTTCGATTTCAGTTCAATTTTTTTTGTTTTTGTTTTTGTTTTTGTTTTTGTCTAGAGATATAGGATCGGATATTCGTAAAACTTGGTTCAGTTTTGTTATATCAGTTTTTTATTCGGTTCGGATATAACTATATTGAAAACCAGCTAATATCCTAGAATTTTTTTGGTCCAATTCATTTCTGGTTTGGTTATAGTTTTCGGTTAATTTGGATAAATTTTAATAATTTAAGTTTTTCAAAAAGAATCGGGTAATTTAAATTGTGCAGATAAAATATCAGGTAATTCGGATAATTTAAAATATTTTGGATAAAATAATACTTGGATAATTTATTTTGAGTAATTTTGTTTATAAATAGTATGTTAGAACTTTTGTTATTTCACAATTAAAGATAATTAATATTAAGTGTATAAATTATATTTTAAGAACTATGGTACCTTTCGTTTTGGTTTTAGCTTTTTTGGTTCGGCACGGTTTGATTCTTTCGGGTAAATGTACCCAAGAGTAGGAACCACCGTAGAAACAACCATGTGTAGTTATTTTTTACTTAGTTACAGTACAAAAACTAATATTATAAAAAGATGATAAGATGTAATTGTGAGTATATATACCTTAAGGTTTTGTTGGAATTCTTTCTTTTTGTTAACGAGATGACGTTCAACAAGGATACCGACAGAGCAAGGAGCTTGTTTCAAGACGTTAAAATTAGCAAACCGGATCATTTCACTATCGGACACGATGGATGTTCGGTCGAGAGACCACGTCCGGTGGAAAGGAAGAATGATAAACGTGACAGCTTTATCTAGAGCTAGCCAACAAATATCATCTTGCATGTGGTTCGAGTTTGTTATGCAAGTAAATGTGTCTATGAAAATAGAACCACGTAGGTAACGTTGGAAATTTTCAAAAGAGACGATGACATTTTCCGAATATTTTGCTCCCGTCCCAGCTCCGAGTTTCTGGACTTTGTGTGAGATCAAAGTGGGAACTTCTTGGCCTTGTAACTCGACAAGGTGAAGCACGTAGCAAGTGAGAGGGCTCTTGTCTGATTGATAACAACCTTCTAGAAGGTTTATCATGGAAGATATGTGGTCTGGTCTATGTATGCACACAAGTGTCTTTAGGGCTCCAGTTATCTTCATACTTCCCAAACTTCTCTTTTGGTAGCTCATGAATCGCTTTGATGGGTCATAGAGAAATTTGATCGCCATTGGTAGGAACAACGAGTTTAGGAGAATGGACAAAACTAGGATCGAGAAGGTATCTCTGTCCAAAAGCTGTATACATATCAAACCAATGTAGTAGTGAATCTTTTTCTTTTATTTTCTTTCTGGCAAGAAAATGAAATAATTATCAGGAAATGTAAATATGAGAGACTAACCTCGAGGTCATAGGAGAAAAGATAGAAACTTAATTCTATTACACCTTTATGGGACATTATAAGGGAAAGAACAATAGAGTCTTTCAATGGCACTTTATAGAGGTAAGGTACGATCATTGAGACAGAAAGCTTCAACAAGAAGATGAGCAAGACAAGAGACGCAACTGCGAACTTCTTGTCATTGCTGCTATCGTATGTTAAAACGTCTTTCCAAACTCTTATATCAGCCCTGAGCATACTAGCTGATAAGAAGAGAGGCAGTATAATACCAAAATTGAAGCTCTCTAATCGTTCGGCCAACGCAGAACCAATAGGATGTTCATTAGGAATAGCAAGACCGAGAAAGAAAGCTCCAAGTGCTGGAAACTGATCAAGACCGTCCCAATACATACAGGAAAAGAAAACCATGATGAGAATCCCATAGATGTATTTGTCTTCAATAGGTCTCCCTTCTCGTTTCCTTATGATTAATTTAAACATTATTGGCCTCACAACAGCAAAGACAATAATGATAAAGAAGAACATCTTTACAAGTAGACCTACACTTTGAGCCACTGATTGAAAACCAAGAGGAACCATACCCAACCAGAACATTACTCCAACCATATTAGATACTACAGATGTGGATAAAGCCACCTGACCAACAGATGAGTGGTTCATGCCGAGGTCAAGCAAGAGTCTCGCGATTTCCGAGAAGGACGTGAGGCTCTCCATTAGCAACAATGTATTATACTCTATGGCTTTGAGCGGTCTATTCTCAAATGGTTTATATTTGTAAAGCACTAAGCCAACCGTTATAGGCAGAGCAGCCGCTGCAACTCCAGCGAGTCTTGCATGTGCTTCAGCCTTGAAGATTGTCTTAACATCCATTTTCACACCATTGAGGAACCAGAAAATCATGAAGCCAAATGATCCAAGGCATCCTGGAATGTCGATTCTATTTTCGGGGAATAAGATCTCCTGAATAATGGACTTCTCTCCCGAAATAGTAAGTAGAACGTTCAAGACTAGCCCCGACTTTTCAATACAATAAAGACTATATTAGGATGTTGTGTAGTAAATAAATAAAAAATATATATAAAAAAAGAACTTACAAGCATCATGGAGGCGAACTTTGGAATCAAAAGACCTAATTTCTTGAACAAAATATCAAAGACTTGCCAAAGGAAGAACACAAGCAAGATGACAAGCTCGAGATTGGGAAGAGGATATTGCCAAATGGGAAGACGAACTTTGTTGAAAAGAACTTTCTCCCAAATGCCATATGAAGATAACTCACCTGGATGTACCACGCATATAAGACCATCACTTCTTACAGCTTTACCATACCAAGCCAAATTATTTATCCATTCTATGTCAGGCTCCATATCCATATCTCCATAGTTCCCCATATCTAAATTTGTGTTATTCGCCATTTCCATGACATAAGTTTTGTGAGAAAACTTGTAAAAAGTGTGGAAGAAAATAAAGAAAAGTTGGATTCCTTTTGAGAGTGCAAAAGATCCATATGTAAACACATGTACACAATTGTATATGAATTAAATAGGTTATGCCGTTTAAAAACACGATTTGGACATATATAGAAATGTGTAGTTTTAGAAGTTTTAAGTTGTTTCTCCACTCTATTAATAGTATATTTTAAGTTACACCGTAGAAGAAGTCAACTAGAGTTACCAGAATATCTTTTTAATACTGATTGTCATGTAGTCTTATTGTATGTCTAGGAGCGATTCGTGTTTTGATTATATGGAAAACAAAAACAACTTTGCTCACATAGAAGAAGCGTTGACAAGCTTCTTAAATCGCATTTCTCTGGAAAAATAATCATTGAATCTGGCTGGAATGTTCCAACCCTAGAAACTTCACTGTTATCATGGCTGAGGTTGATATTCTCTACTTCGTTCTCAAAACGATTTGGATAGAATTTTAGGTCTTAAAAGCCCGATTATATATTGGTCCCTAAAATAATGAGAAATTAAAATGTTTTGGGGAGAAATTGAACTACACACTTTATCTACTTGTAATAAGTATATTACTAACATAATTATTTAAACTATTTATGTTCAGAATTAACCATTCTCAAGTTTTATGCTTGATTGACTTTTACTTAGGTATTGTTCCAACCAGATGATGCTATTATTTCATTCAAAAGAAATAATATATATATCTAATCTATTAAAATTGAAGTACAAATAGGAAATAACCCTTGCTTTTACTTAATATTTACAAGGAATGCCATTCATCCAAACATCTAAGAAAAAAATAAATCTAATCTATTAAAACTAAAATACAAATATGAAATAACTCTTGGTTTAACTAATATTTACAAAAAATGCCACTGATATTATCCATACATCCAAACATCTAAACATTAATTCTTTCCAAATTTTTATAATAAAAACAGAATTATACATATATATAGCATTAAATTAGTTTTATTTTTTTATTTATATTCATATAATCCACCAACTATATTTGAAATAAAAAAATTTAATAATGTTAATAATTTCCGATTATAATCTGAAATAATTCATTTATAATAACAAAATCATTGTAACTTTCCATAACAGTTTAAAAAATACATACTAATATTTATTATAAATGGTTATATATACAAACAAATACAATGTATTATTTCTTTGTACGATATATATCTAATAAAAATAACCTATGTTATTTATAAATTTAAATTTTTTTATCACCATATAATACATATACACAGTTAGGTCTTGGACGGATCAAATATCCAGAGTATTTTAGGATATACGGATTCAGATATGTATTCGTTGGATTCGTAAATTGTTATCCGGATCTGGATATTCGGGATTAGGATATTCAAACTAAAATCTGAATACACTTAGATATCCAAACCTGACTTTTTTCATTTAAATAAATCAAATAAGAAATATTAACCATCTATTTAGTCTATTTAAAATTATTATTTAAAATACTTAAAATCATTAAAATTTAATAAAATTAAAATTTTAGTTATTTTATATAAAAGTATGTATAATATACATAGATAACTACAATTAAATTTTAAATATTTAAAATTCAGATCCGGATATCCAGACCTAAAATTTTACTATCTGAATTTGTACGTGGATCAGTCGAATTCGTAAAATCACTATTAGGATCCCGAATATCCGTTTTCGAAGCGGATGGGATCCCGGATCGGGTAATGGATATTGAATTTAAATTCGAGTCATATATAAAGTTATATCAAACAAATTGATTAAAATATTTGACATTTATAAAAATAACACCCGAGTGAGTCATAAGAAAGAGTACCTGCTGATACATGGCTAGAAACTTTCAAGCATTTTCTTTTAAGAAAAGAGAGCAACTTTCAAATCATCTAACGATAATTAAAGAACTAGGGTCCTTTATAAGGATACTAAAGGACTAAGCACTCTGATTAAGAACAAACAAGTAAAATTTCGTTCACCATCAGATAGTAACTTACTGATTGTTTCTGGTGTATAGGAACATGTTTTATTGCATGTAAAGGGGAACACAAATTTGATTATAATTACATATAACCTAAGAAAATGTGAATTTAATGCTAACAAAATAAAAAGGAATACATAAGAAGAAGAATTTAGGAAATTTTGGCCTAAAACCATAAATCACACAAAATAAATATCTAAACATGACACTAAAAATGTATGACAAATTGTATATAAAGAAAATATTACAAAATATTATTATTTGAAAAATAAAAGGACTAAAATACTTTAAACCTTAATCAATATCTAAGCTACACGGGCTTAAATACTAAAACATAAATCTTAATCATTAACCCAAATCTATAAAAGAATTGAAAATTTATTTTAATTAGTGCTAATTTTTAAGAAAAAGGTTCTTATATACTATTTTGAAGAAAAAAAGTTGTTATAATGCTATGTGAGACTATGTACTCTATTAAATAGAGTCATTATTTTATCTAGTTTAAAAAATTCATATAGGTCCACTTTATTAGGATTAATAAAAAGATGATTTCATTATCTAATTATATCATTTACAAACATAACAATTAAAAACATTTATTTCTATCTTATTTAATAAAACATGTGCATCAAATTCAAACATTTCTTGATATTATGTATTGACCATCCACTAATATTTAGGTATCATCCAATATTTTAGTAACTGGAAATTTATTATGAAAATATCTTTTTATTAAAGTTGTAGGGAGAAAAAATATTATTTAAAGACCATAACCATTACAGTAAAACTCATTTTCATAACTTAATATTAAATATATATTTTTATAATTTAATTTATATTTAATCTTTTTTTAAAAAAAAATAAAAATACCCGCAAGAATGTGCGGGTTCAACTCTAATTGTTCTTTAAAATACTCATTTAGATATATTAGAGCACAGTACCGGATGTGAAACATTAAGCTCCATGTGTTTATCAATCAATGGTCAATTATACTTTTAAAGTTTAAATTTAAATACATAGCTAATTTAAATTAAAAATATTAATATTTTATTAATAAAAATCTCAATTTAACATTTTCACGGTTGGAGGTGCTCTTAGTAGTGACAAATTACAGTTTACAACAATTAACATATAACACTCATATCCCACGTTGGATACATGGCCACGTGGACACTCAGGGTTGGAGAAAAATCTCCACCATATGAAAAAAAGGTCACGCGCGATCACCACCTTCGTCTCATTTTCCGTTCCATTTTTTATTCTTAAATCGAATCCATAAATTAAACAAAAAAAATCAAAAAATAAAAACTCTATCTTCTCCTCCACTCATCCTCTCCCTCTCCCTCTCAAGAACCTCCAATGGCGAGAGTTCTAGTCTCGTCTCCATCTTCTTTCTTCGGTTCGCCTCTGCTCAAACCCTCCCGTCACGTAGGAGGAAACGTTCAGTTTCTACCGTACCGGAGTAACAAGCATCTGAGTACAACGGTACGGTTCAGCTTAAACGAGATTCCTCCTCCTCTCCATGTCTCGGTTGACATCGGAGCGATTCTGACCAGAGCGGAGTCTCTCCTCTACACCATAGCCGACGCCGCGGTTGTCGGCGGTGGTGGTGATTCAGCTGTATCAACTGATTCGGCGGTGGTGCAGAAGAGCGGTGGTTGGTTCGGATTCATCTCCGATGGTATGGAATTGGTGCTTAAGGTAAGTTTGAGCGAGAAGGTGATTTCAATCTTTGTAGAGTAGTTCATGATTTGCAGTATCTCGTGTTCTTGTTTAGTTTTTGAAGGATGGACTTACGGCAGTTCATGTGCCGTACGCTTATGGATTTGCGATTATATTGCTTACTCTCATCGTCAAGGCAGCTACCTACCCTTTGACTAAGCAACAGGTGATCATGATCTGCAGTTAAACTCAGTCTTACTAGCAAAAGTTTATTGCAGAATTTGGTGTCAAATGGGATTTTTATTCATTCATTAACAACCTTCACCGTTAGTGTGGACAGTTGTGGGAACAACGATCCTATATTAGGTGGCTCTGGCTGGGATATTATGTCCACTTCAGAGTTTTTAATTCAAAATTAATCGACAATAAGTGAATTTTTCATTAACAATTTTCTTCCTTAGCGTGGGCAACTGTAAGAACGACCTCTCTAACATTGAGTGGCTTCTAATATTATGTCAACTTCAAGTTTATTAGAGTTTTTAACTCAAATTAATTGACAATAAGTAGATTTTTATTAACAATCGTCTCCGTTAGTGTGTGCAACTGTGGGAATGGATTGTCCAACATAAGGTGGTTTTGATATTACGTCAAATTTGAGATTATTATGAACTTTCAACTCAAATCAATTGACAATAAACGGATTTTTTGCGTTAACATTTTGGAAGCAGTTTGCTGAACTGATTAGGATTGTGCATTCTGTAGGTTGAATCAACGATGGCGATGCAAAATCTTCAACCGAAGATTAAAGCCATTCAACAACGTTACGCAGGCAATCAGGTGATCTTTTGTGGCTAAAAGGATTTTGAGTTTTTGGCTATGGAGTGAGGATGATCTACTCTGACTCTTTATACTGTTTATTTTTTTGTGTATAAATAGGAGAGAATACAACTAGAGACGTCACGCTTGTATAAACAAGCTGGTGTCAATCCATTGGCAGGTACTTTCATAAAAGTTTTGCGTTTTGCAAGTTACTAGTGTTATTCATCAAAGTGTGCTTATGATATACAAGATCTTGTTTGTTTTGATTGATGCTAGGTTGCTTACCAACTTTAGCCACCATACCAGTTTGGATTGGCTTATACCAAGCTCTCTCCAACGTGGCCAACGAGGTTCTTGATATTCCTTATGCTTCTTTTCGTTAGCTGGTGCGCTCTGTTTTGTATGCTGCAGTTTGCTGAAAAAAAGTTTTCACTTGTAGGGACTATTCACAGAAGGATTCTTTTGGATTCCCTCTCTTGGTGGACCAACAAGTATAGCTGCTAGGCAGAGTGGATCTGGCATCTCATGGCTTTTCCCTTTTGTGGTAATGAGAAGAAAAGAAAGCCTCCAATTTTTTGTTATAACATGTATGAATACAGTTTCCTAGTCTAATGTCGTTTTGTGGTGCAGGACGGGCATCCACCATTGGGCTGGGGTGACACCGCTGCGTATCTTGTTTTGCCTGTTCTCCTTATTGTCTCCCAGTATGTGTCAATGGAAATTATGAAGCCTCCTCAAGTGCGAGACATAACAAAGCTTCTTATTCTTTTTTAATTCTTATCACTAAAACAGAGTTCTAAGCTCAATTTTATTCTTTTTTGGGCAGACAGACGATCCTGCGCAGAAGAACACACTTCTTGTTTTCAAGTTTCTTCCACTGATGATAGGCTACTTTGCATTGTCTGTCCCATCAGGATTATCTATATACTGGTTGGTTTCCCACACCTTTGAAACTCTAAACCTTTTTTTTTAATCTACATGACTTCATTCTCAGAATGTAATAATTCTCAGTAATACGAAGCTTGTTCTTGAAAAACAAAACACGTTTAGATTTATAGTTGATACTTCCTGTTCAGATTTGATGTGTTTGTATATATTAAAAGCTAGTGCTTAATATTTGAACCTTTGCAATGGTATTTCAGGTTCACAAAACAATGTACTTAGCACCGCCCAACAAGTTTGGCTGCGTAAACTAGGCGGCGCAGCGCCTGCAGTCAATGAAAATGCAAGCGGAATAATAACTGCAGGACGGGCAAAGAGATCTTTTGCTCAGCCTGATGATTCCGGCGAAAGGTGAGTGAATCTCTTTATTACCTCTGTTTTTTCGTAACATTTTTCATACAAGGACGTGGAAAAATGATGTTATATTGGACTACTACAACAGATTTAGACAGTTAAAAGAGCAAGAGAAGCGCAACAAGAAGAACAAGGCGGTTGCAAAAGATACAGTTGAACTGCTAGAATCTCAGTCTGAATCAGAAGAAGGGTCCGATGATGAGGTAATAGTCTCGTAAACTACAACTGGTTAATGGAAACTGAGGGAATGAACACATGATTATGTTATGATGGAACAGGAAGAAGAGGTTCCTGAAGGAGCGTTAGCATCGAGCACAAGCAAGCCATTGCCTGACGTAGGCCAACGAAGAAGCAAAAGATCAAAGCGAAAACGCACTGTATAGAAACCAAAACAGAGACAATTGAGAGGAGAGGGGGAGGAGGTTTGAATATGTCATTTAGTTTGATCTTGATATATTTTTGCATATACCAAGTCCGGCAATATCTAAACGTTTGTAAAATCAGGGCAAAAAAGGTCATTCTAAAGTTAAATGCAGTCGTGATCAAAAGTAAATTTGATTGTATGTCCTATGTCTTCGGTCTTCTCTATATTAATAACTTAGATTTATGTATTCGACTTTCAAGATGTCCAACTTAAATTTTGTACATAGCTTGTCTAATATTGTTTTCTATATGCCTTTTAGTCATGGGTAACTAATCCGGAAAATTTCAGTTTGAATTATGTTTGGTTATGCAAATTATAGAGAAATTGTTAAAAATATCATAACTCAAGTATCATTTTCAAAAATATTTTTAATCAAAAATATATTAACATTTGAGTTAATTCTTTAGTGATTATTGTTTAAGATTAAGTGTTAAAGGGGTGGGATTGAGTTTTTAAATGTTTTTTTAAATATTTAGAAAATTTTGTTTACTTATTTTCAACATAAATTTAGAGTATTTTTGAAAATAATCATTCATTAATGTGTAAATTTGAAAGTTGTATCAAACTTATAGAAATGAAATTTTCCTTAAATTATATTTTATTGAATTTTGTTCATTGAGCTACCCGTACGATTTTATTGGGTATTCTGAAAATTATAGAGTAATTAGAGTTCATATACAAGAATTTAACACTAATTAATTTCATGACGTACTCATTGTTACTCTTTTTAATACCAAATTTACCTATATCGGCACAGCTGCTTCTCCAATAGTATCCTAAGATCTCTTGTCAAGAAATTTGATCTGAAATGGGTTCTCATATCTCCTTGTCTCTCTGCAAACTTTAGACCCACTTTCAATACTCTCGTTCTTTCTATTCCAATGTCATATGTAACTGCATGTTCTTGTTATTCCTCATTTCTTCAAAGTTTTCATTTAGAAACAACCTCTAAAATAGTATACTAGATTTTGACCCGCTTAAAAGTGTGGAATTTACTTTATTATAATCTAATAAATATATATACATTTAAAGATGGTTTGTGTTTTTTTATTAAAACACTTTCGTTATAGTAATGTAGTTTTGATATGGATTGTCGATTTCAAAATGAAAATATATTTTTCCTTTTATATATTTAAACCGTAGTCTAAATAGAGTATTTCTCGAAATGGCTGATCATGGAAACATGTATTAGCGTTTTAAAATCGGTATTACTTTGTTTATAAGTTTTCAATTTGAAAAATATAAAGGTAATAATTCTTCTTACTGAATAGATGTAATAAATACATTATTTGTACAATATGGTTTGTTAGCTATAGTTGTACTTATATAAAATAATAAATTTTTCTTAATTATTAATTAGTATAAAATATTCATAAAATTTAATAGTATGTAATTTGAATTTATAATAATATTTTGTTATTTTGTAACATACAAATTTTGAAATTTATTAAAACATGTAACAGTATATATTAATCACACTGTATATGTATTTTCATCTTTAAAAATGTGAAATTCTGATGTAATTCATACTTAAGTCTATATTGTTATGAATGATGGAATAATGTGAAAGGATTTTAATATGAAATATTAAATAAAGAAATAATTGTTCTATACAAACTTAAAAACTTAAATCAGAAGAGAAATAAAACAATGTTTAACTTGTTCCGAGATAATCTAGTTGTCTTTTCATTAGGTAGTTTTGTTTGACTTAGACTCTTCACGATATTACTTTCCATTTTGATTACTTTAGCACATTGCTACTTAGATAGACAAGTGGGGTCATCTTTACTATATTTGATTTAAACAAAAGTTGTATTTTAGTTCCCGTCAAGATATGTTGGAAAAGTTAGATATGGTCATTTATAAAAATTGGAATTAAAGTAATATTTGAATAATAACTTCATATTCATTGACATAGGGACACTTACAGCTAATAAAATGATTTTCAACTTTTTCGGATATTGCAGTGTATTAATACCATGAATGAAGCATTTTAATTTGTATCCGCTACTAAATTATGAAAAGTTTGTCATCTTTCAGAAAAGTTAGTTTCATGTTTGAATACATTTTTTTTGTTTTGAAGTTATTGAGAAAATGGTAGATGAATGCTCTTTATAAAAACAGATATAGTGCAGGTTATAAGAATCAGCAAAAGAAAATATTAGTTAGAATCCATAAAAATTGTAGTTACCAATTTTTAGTTACAACCAAATTTATATTGTTCATACTTATGTGTTTGGTAATTAACAGGCGATTCCCATGTCCTTTAATGGGCATCTTGAAGACCCACTTCCATAGACAGCTAATCTCTAAGGCACTCAGAGCATGTTTATTGGGGGATCTTAGTGGGTCTCTTAAGGTGTGGGATCCACTAAATCCCCCAAAAACCATCCCTTAAATCCTTTAACTAAGAGACTCTCTCTCCTTGGTCCTTGCACTATTCGCGGGCCCCACTGACACGTGGCGACCCGCGATTGGTGCTTTTAATTTTTTTTTCAAAAAAAAAAAGAAAAAAAAAAAAAAAAAAAACAAGGACCCCTTATTAGGGATCCTTGCAATAAACTTGCTCTCAAGGTCCAAATTTGTAGAGGACTGAATCCATATAGCAGATGTTAACGGATATCACATTTTGTCTCAGTTGTTGTAGGGCTTTAGTGGATATTTTCATCGCATTGACACTAAAACCCACATAGTCGACGTTAATCCAGTTGTTATAGTATTTGATAGCATTGTAGATGACTATAATATTCTCTCACAACTAATGTAAGATTATGTGAAATTGTATCATCGATGATTAGTGAAACTAAATTTGGTGGTATGATAAGAAGGAACACAATTAAGTTTTATTAGCTAAAGGAAGGAAAGAAGAACAAATTGTTACCCGCTAACATAACCAAGTTAATTTTTTGTCATATAATCTCGTTTAAATAAATTTATAAGCATATTATTACCCGCTAACATAACTACTATTTAGTCGGTAAATATATCATATTAGAACATGGTACCTATTATCTACTTTGTACCTTCGCATAATAACATAATTGCTAGCATGATACACATATTTTTAGTCTGCTAACATATTTTGTAAATCTATTATGTAAGATTTGTATGTTTCCTGGCCATTTTTAAGACTTGTAAATTGTAAATTTGGTTAACAATATCAACTACTAAATTCACTAACCATTATATGTAACTCTCTGTTAACATATTTTTTACCAATATATATACATATGTTAAGTCTGCTAGCATATACCTACTTGAGTTATATATGATTATTTGTTTTTTAAATTAGGTTTTACAAATAAATATACCTAAGCTAATCCCTTCTAGCAATTCTATCAAACTGTAACTCAAAATAATACAAGCTCTCACTCTAAATTTTGCTAAAAGCATAAGCTTAAATCTTTCGAAGCTCCACTGATTCATCAAAATGCATTTGCTATATAATCCGGTAAACAATGTTAAAATTGTATCCTCTAAACTTATTGTTACTCGATAAAAATGTATTTAGCGTAAATATCTTACAAATTTCATTCATCAAATACCACAAAACGTTTGAGAAAAAGTGTGGATTGCAACTCGCCTGATCACATGTCTAAGAATGAATAGAATCTCATTAAACCATACATGTATCTTCCAAAGATAAGCTAAATATGTACTTTTTAAGGTGTGGCATTGTGAAGCTATGGATGAGGGCTTTCTCGTCAGTTTGAGACAAAATGCTACAAGGAAATAGTTTTTTTGTGCTATGTTGCTAATTTTACCTCTAATTGTGCATATTGAACGAATTGTCTCAAATGTATATGAAAAAAAATATTGTTGGTTTCATGTATTTCCGGCGATAAATGTCTGCACTGAACTATATCAAAAAATGAGTATTTGTTTTTGCAAAAAAATGAATAGTAAACAGTACTGAAAATAAAAAAGTTTAGAAGTTTCTCTCTCTTTCTCTAGAGAGAGAGAAAATCTTCTCTCTCTCTAACCCCTGTTCACCGACTTCAATCTTTCACAGGGGTTGTGTATGAGATTCTTCTGTTTTTATTTTTCTTGTTTTGTTGTAAGATATCTTTTCGGTTGAAAAACCGATTTTTGACTTTCGCTTTGACAATTTGTAAAGCGATCTTTTGTTGTGTTCAAACTAGACTGAAACTGGTCTTTATGTTCTTTCATCCTTCTTCAGTTTCTGGTTTGATTAAATAAATATCCGAGTCTAATCGGATTTACTTTCCGATTCACAATCGGAATCCTCAACAGCTCTCTGTGTTTATATAATACTCATGATTCCATCTTATCCTTTTGAAGAATCTTCTATGTTGTTGCAAGGGTAATATCGTGTTTGCTTCAATCGCCAATCTTTAGTGGGGCGATATCAAAGCTCTTCGTTACCGGAGGCGGCATCACGCTCCTTGTCACTAGGAGAAGAAGATTGGATATGCGAGAAAAAGGCGGCGAAAGCAACAGACCGAGGGTCTACCGGTGAAGTTGTGACACAGATTTCTCATCTCATGCAAGATTGACACGTGGCTAAGAACTTTCTTTTGTTTGGACGCGTATCAACTTCCGTGGCACTTGATGGTGGTGGCTCATATCAATAAATTAGGTTTGGGCCTCCTTGGACTTCTTAGATTTTTTATGCAAGTTGTAAATGATTAGAAATGGACCTCTCTTACTTGTAATAACCCAATGAGTTTTTTTTATATTAATAAGAAAACAAGTTGACAAAAAAAAAGAAAAAACAGTACTGAAAATTAGATTTGAACCAACTCGAAACTGATAAGTACCAATCTGAGCTTGAACAGAAACACTTATGAGTTCTAAATGGATCTAAAGCTCATCTATACCAAAGATCCAATAAAATCTGATCCTAACGTATAATTGGCATATACAATTTATAAAACATGAAATCTAAGCATAAATAGGAAATATTGTAAATCTAATAATATCTATAAATAAGCCTAACCATTAGCTTTTGTTATCTAAGCATCATACTTGGGAAATGATAATCAAATAATAGTAGTAGCTTATTTTATCGTATTCGTAGCGTAGCATTAGCAAGCAGTTATGTGAAATGAACGGGACAAATCAGTCCCGATGATATAAAGAACTGTCACATCCTTGAAAAACTTTGCAGTGGACATCGATAAGGTAAAATAATTAGAGAGGTCAAAATATGCATTTTAGGATGTTGGAACTATTTTTTGAACATTATGAATAATATATTCATATGTCAAAAATAAGTTTTATTTGAATGAGAAATGGAGGTCCAATGTGTGTGATTTGAGAAATTTGTACAAAGTAGCAAATACATACATTGGATATTTAATTGGATTTAGGGTTTAATCTTATAAACCAAATATATGTTGATCTTTTATATTGATAAAATATAAAAAAGAAATCCATTTTAAATATATTATTTGTTTGAATTGGTCAAACAATAATAATTTTATTCTTTAATTTCTTGGTCAAAATGTGGAATAAATTCACATAATAATTGACAAGAATTAAACTCTCCATTAGTGCACCATGGAAGTTTCATTTCTTTGTTGAAAATGAACTTTGTGCTTCTCATTATTTTTTTCTATATAAAGGTTTGTTAGCATTATAGAAAATATGCACATTCAACAACAAAAGTTTACTCTCTCCCACTTAGAATAGTTATGTTAGTATTTTTTTTATTTTGTCTAAGAGTACAACACAAAAATAGGTTCGTTAGTTTCTATTCTGAGTGATGCAGGAATAGTCGAAGTGTGGTTGTATCCTGGGATTCTGATTGCGCAAACACCGTCACACTGCGGGCAATTTAAGAATTAAGGAAAGAGTGTCTCGCCTCCACACGAAATCATTCTTTGTTCATCATATTTTGGTATCAAGTATTGTATATTTTATTTATGTTTTTTATCATTCTATAAACAAATTATTCAGTTTGCCATATCGTAGAAATCATGGTCCTACAATCTTAATTCTTAAATTTTCGTTATTACACTAACGAAAAACTGATTATTTGTTATTTTTTGATAAGAACAGGTATCAAAAACAAGTATCAGAAAGTTGTTCTGATTTTTCAGATCTATTGGTATTTGTGTTGCATTTGTTTATTGGTTATGGTGGATATTTACGTAGCTGAAATCTGTTAGAATAATTATTGGTTGATGTTTGTTTTATTTTACCAATCATTTATCTTGCACATGATATTCACTTCATTGTTGATCCATATTATTTCGTCTTTTGGAAAGAATGCTATTTAGCTGCCTAGATAAGTAATTAAAAGAAATTGTTATTAGTCAAATATATGTATTAATGCTTTGACTTGATTTATTGGTTTCTTAAAACTCATGTTTTAATTTTATGGCTTACATTTGCATTTATGTTTTATTTGTGAGAAACTAATTGACCATGTTGCAAATATATTTATGGGTCAAATGTCATTAATTCATTTATGAATTGTCACTAATAATATTTTTTTATGCAAGGTTATAAATAATTTTTTTTATAGCTGATGGAGATAACACCAGTAAATTGATCGGTGGAGTTCTGGTTTTAATCTAGTGGTGAATCGAGTTTAAATATTTTTGTAAAAAAAAATGTTATAACCATTTTGATATTAAGATATCAAATGGAATAAATGGAATGGATTCGTGAGTCGACGCCCCAAATTAAGTTTGGGAGAGGTCTGCCACATATGAATCATTTGCCATAGATAATATAATGTTGTTGATATTGATCAAAACATTCATATTTCGTCAATGCTTTAACGCTAGCCATATAAAGATTGACTATGAAAAAAATGAGAAGTATCATATTAATATGACTGAAACTGACATGTATATTGTAGTTTCTAAAGTCAATATGGTTGAAAATAACCAAAGAGAGTAGTTCTTTTGATGCCACAAATAATATCATGTAATGATATGTATATTTGCTAAAAAGCAAAATAATGTTTTTGAAAGAAATTCAAAACATACAAGTTGGATTTATAAATCGACTTGAGAGAACTATGAAAATAGTTGTATATAAAATGTGAATTTCTAAGACCGGAAAAAAAGTTGTAATAATTTTGAAATTGCTATTTATTCATTTAAATCCAAAAGAGTTGTTGATCAACATTTCTAAACTCTTAAGAGATGTTAAATGTAAATATGCATATTTGAGTTATCTCAAGAAATGTGGGGGAAGCTTTGCTTACCATATAAAATCATTGGCAAGAGGCCACATGAACTTAGTGATAATTATCACAATATAATTAAAAAAAAAACTAGTGCCATGCATTGAGTTTTGTATATAATTGTTAATTGTATTTTGAAAAAAGATGACAAAAATCATTAAACAATTGATCTCGACTAATCTCAAGAGATTATGTTCATTATGATGACAACCTAGGATCCTTATATTAAAGGTGTGTCATGAGACCATATTGTTATATCATCAAGAGGAATGGGTTAATGCCTGTGAATTAAGATGAGGTTTGGCGGTAACTCTACCTAAATGACTGGAGATCCCAAGAAATAGGTTCAAGGAGACAACTAAGTCAAACTAAATCTGCCTAAAGCACTGTAAGACTTCGGTCTATACCCAGTTCCTAGGATGATTAAACAGTGCTACATGTAAGGAATAGAGGATAAGCATTTGCTTTTAATGATTTGTGTCCATAGTTTTGAGATATGAATGGAGTAGTACATGATACTCCTCTAAACAAAACTAATGGCAAATCACCTTGTGAGTGTGAAATGGGGCCGTTTCTAGGAGAATGAAAGAAAGGCTAGATTCTCCAAGTTCACTCATGATTAACCAAGACTGTTCACGGCCAAAATGAACACAACAGAGAATCTATTTCTGTGAGAGAATGAAACTGTGTTATAGTTATTGTCTAGGTTTACATCAAAGCCCGGGTGGTTCAAGACATCATGTTCACCATCTGGCCGAGTAAATCCGATAGCTATTAACAATGACTGGTTCAAGGCTGAAAAATGCTACCAACTCATCATGTAGTGGATTTTTCGTTTGTACTCTCAAAAGTCCTTAGTTGAGTCTTTGTCGAGTCTTGTCTAGGAGGTCAAGTATATTGAGTCGTCTAGTGTTTAGAGTCATTTCTATTCATGTGGGGGATTGTTGGAACTATTTTTGAACATGATGAATAATATATTCATATGTCAAAAATGAGTTTTATTTGAATGAGAAATAGAGGTCCAATGTGTGTGATTTGAGAAATTTGTACAAAGTAGCAAATACATACATTGGATATTTGATTGGATTTGGGGTTTAATCTTATAAACCAAATATATGTTGATCTTTTATATTGATAAAATATAAAAAAGAAATCCATTTTAAAATATATTATTTGTTTGAATTGGCCAAACAATAATAGTTTTATTCTTTAATTTCTTGGTCAAAATGTGGAATAAATTCACATAATAATTGACAAGAATTAAACTCTCCATTAGTGCACCATGGAAGTTTCATTTCTTTGTTGAAAATGAACTTTGTGCTTCTCATTATTTTTTCTATATAAAGGCTTGTTAGCATTATAGAAAATATGCACATTCAACAACAAAAGTTTACTCTCTCCCACTTAGAATAGTTATGCTAGTATTTTTTTTTATTTTGTCTGAGAGTACAACACAAAAATAGGTTTGTTAGCTTCTATTCTGAGTGATGCAGGAATAGTCGAAGTGTTGTTGTATCCTGGGATTCTGATTGCGTAAACACCGTCACACTGCGGGTAATTTAAGAATTAAGGAAAGAGTGTCTCGCCTCCACACGAAATCATTCTTTGTTCATCATATTTTGGTATCAAGTATTGTATATTTTATTTATGTTTTTATCATTCTATAAACAAATTATTCAGTTTACCATACCGTAGAAATCATGGTCTTACATAGGATTGGGCTACGGAAGACAAAGAAAAGGTTGCACGATTTTCAAATTCTCGAAGTTGCTCAAGCAGACAAAGACCTCTTGTTTTGTTGTGTTTTTTTTTTTGGTGTAAGTTTTGTTGTGTCGTTATTTTGTTGCTTTGTTCTTTTGTCGTTTACATGTGTTTGTCAAAGAACCGGCCGGTTACTAATCTGAACGCATAAAACTTGTCAGTGTTAGCCTTATTGCATTAGATTCAGAAAAACTTGTCATATGATATGAATCGCTGAGTCACAAAACATGAACTATAACATTTGTTATAACTGAATCAATCCGTTTATTTTGTTCATTCTTTCACCGGGTTTTTAACAAGTTTTTTATAACTTAGAGGAGCAGATGTTGTATTCTCATAAATAATGCATACTATCAATTTAAGTTTAGAGTCAGTCATTTTGTATACAGTTTAGACCATCTCCAATGGTTAGAGAGTTTCATCCTGTTTCACCGGGTTTTAGACGTCGTCTATATTATTTTAGATTTTATATACTTTCAGTATGGGATCACTATAAACTAGATAACACACATTTTGTAGAGGAATGTTGTATTGTATATAACTATATATGGTTAAATGCTATACATTATAAGAGCAACTTTAATGCAAGTGCTTAATAGGGTGTTTAAGGTGGGTGGGTCCACCAAAACCATAAGCATCAGCTTTTAAAACTCCAAATTAAACATCAACTCTTGTACTGTTGTGGGCTTCATTAGCACGTGACGGTCCGCGATTGGTTAATTTTTAATTTTTTTTAACTCAAAAAAAAAATCCCTAGCGAATTCATGGTAAGGTCTCCATAATACAAGAAACTACTACATATCTATACATTAGTATCACCGATGTTTTACTTGTAATAGCTACAAGCCTACAACTATGATACCTTCAACTCTGGTCTAACTTTTGCTGGTTCAACTCCTTTGAACAATATTTTCGAAATATTCAATACAATCAAATTTTACCTTTAAAAATATAATGTAAGTGCACACTGAATTGCGTAGTAGTATCTTTGAGATTAGATCCACAAAAACAAAAGCTACAATGCGATGTTTTTAGAAAATCAATAATTACTAATAATTGCCCATCAAACTCATTAGCCCTTCATCTCCATAAAACGCACATACCAAATGCTTTGCCAAACTACCACAAAAATCTCAAGGGTATTTTTCGTCACTCTTGTGAACACGTATGCACACAGCTCTATACTTATACACACGTCGCGAAGTCACATTCACCTACAGAATACCAAACACACAAAAATATCCAATGGCTAAAACCTCTCTTCCTCTGGCCGCCTCCTTCCTCCTCCTCCTCATCTCCTCCGCTACTGCCGCAGACACCGGCCGTCTCTTCCTCACCATCGTCAACCACTGTCCCTTCACCGTCTGGCCAGCCATTCAGCCCAACGCTGGCCACCCTGTCCTTGAAAAAGGTGGCTTCGCTCTCCCAACCAACACCCACCGCTCCTTCACCCCACCATCTACCCACTGGTCCGGTCGCATATGGGCCGAACCGGCTGCTCCCACTACAACGGCAAGTTCTCTTGTGTCACCGGAGACTGCGGTCACCGTCTCGAATGCAACGGTCTCGGAGGCGCAACTCCGGCTTCTCTCGCTCAGTTCGATCTCCACCACGGTGGCCACCAAGACTTATCCTCCTACGGTGTCTCTCTCGTCGACGGTTTTAACGTTCCCATGACCGTGACTCCTCACGAAGGCCGTGGTGTTTGTCCCGTCGTTGGTTGTCGTGAAGACCTCTTGAAAACGTGTCCCTCTCATCTTCAGCTCCGGTCACACAATGGACACGTGGTGGCTTGTAAGAGTGGGTGTGAGGCGTTTGGTACGGATGAGTTGTGCTGTAGGAATCATTACAACAGTCCTCAAACGTGTCGAGCTTCAAGCCACTCTCTGTTCTTTAAGCATGCGTGTCCTTCGACTATGACTTTTGCTCATGATAGTCCTTCGCTTATGCATGACTGTTCTTCTCCTAGAGAGCTCAAAGTCATCTTCTGCCACTAAATGTGTCTCTACGTGTTCGGCTTGTTCTACGGTTATATTGCACCGATCTCTTATCCTTCTGGTTTGATTGGTTTAGTACTTTAGCTTGTTATTTCCCGGTTCAGTTATGTACTAGTTGTTCAAATCATGAAGTCCAACTATGAAATAATGTATTCTTTTGAATTGCCTCTGTGTTAGTTTGGTTCTTTTTTTAATCTTGATAGGAAATCTAAAACACTGGAATGCTAAATGTTTTGGTTCAAGAATAAATGTTTTCACTAAATGACTTGATCAGTATTGAAATTCACGTTTTTACTCAATAAAACAAAGAGAAAAGTTAGATTGTCTTATCGAGGCATGCATGCATGCAGGCTAACACAGTGTCTTGTTCTTTTCACCGAAACTATTTGTGTTTGTCGGTAAGATATTTTCTTTCACGAGTTTTCACGTATTCAAAAACGAATATGAATAGTACTCCCTCCTATTTTTTAATAGATGATATTTTAATTTATTGTACAAATATTAAAAAAAATTACATTTATAAAGTATTTTTAAAGATATAATTTTAAAATTATTCAACTAATTATAGAAAAAAATTATAATTTTTTATTATAATTAGTTGAACAGTTTTCAATAAAGTTAAAATTAACCGTAAAACTTCAAAACATATTTTAAAATTTTAAAACATCATTTATTTTGAAATAAAATAATTTTTTTAGAAAATCATATAAAAAGAAACGGAGGGGGTAAATAAATATCTTTAGCCGAAAACAAAACTTCGGGAAGATTTCAAAATATGAATTTTCCAGTAGCTTAGTGAGAAAAGTTCTATGACAGCCTTCCCATGGTGGGACCCAGCTGGCGCTGCAGCGCGTCGAACCCTAACTCCTCCCTTGTGATACAACATGCCCGAAATCACCCTAGGCCTCGGCTCACAAATAGGTTATTGGTGAGGTTCGAACCCACGACCTCACCCTTTAACAACTCTCCCATAGAGAAGCTGTCACCAATTGATCTGCAGGTCAATTGGTGACAGCTTCTCTGTGGGAGAGTTGTTAAAGGGTGAGGTCGTGGGTTCGAACCTCACCAATAACCTATTTGTAAGCCGAGGCCTAGGGTGATTTCGGGCAGGTTGTATCACAAGGGAGGGTTAGGGTCGATGCGCTGCAGCGCCAGCTGGGTCCCACAGGAGAGGGCTGTCACATAAAGTCGACTTTTATATAACGGCCTACCCCACAACTGGGCGGATCAGTCTGCCCTGCAGCGCATCGACCCTAACCCCTCCCTTGTGATACAACCTGCCCGAATTCACCCATAGGTCTCGGCTCACAAATAGGTTATTGGTGAGGTTTGAACTCAGGACCTCACCCTTTAACAGCACTCCTACAGAGAAGCTGTCACCAATTGAGCTGCAATTGGTGACAGCTTCTCTGTAGGAGTGTTGTTAAAGGGTGAGTTTCTTGGGTTCGAGTAACGCCAAGCGCACCAATAACCCACCTGTGAGCCGAGGCCTAGGGTGAATTCGGGCAGGTTGTATCACAGGGGAGGGGTTAGGGTCGATGCGCTGCAGCGCCAGCTGGTCCCACAGGGGAGGGCTGTTACAATAAGAGTCAACTTTGGTGACATAGGTAGCCAAATCAATTATCTTAAGCCTTTTTCAAATATCACAACTCGGGATGTTACAATTCACCCCCTCTCAAAGAACGCAACGCCCTCGTTGCGCCCCTGACAGGTCTCAAGACGCCTATCAGGTCAGAACTGAGATGGCTAACCAGCTCTGATACCACTTATAACGCCCCGACCGCCCACGGCTAATGGGCCACCCACGCCCGCTCTCTCGGCCCGTGGGCCCCATCCCATCTGACGGTCGGTCGTTAATTTTTCAAGGCTCGAAATCATTGTTTACTGACCCTGCAATCCCCACCCGACCTTTCCCCGTGTTTTGGCCTCACTCACACGGTATCGCGAATCACTTCCCGATAGGTCACTCATCCTTTCACTACTCCAGCATAAGCACGCTTAACCCTGGAGTTCTAAACGGATGTGTGACGGAAAAGGTAAGTCAACTTTGGTGACATAGGTAGCCAAATCAATTATCTTAAGCCTTTTTCAAATATCACAACTCGGGATGTTACAAGTTCCAATAAAGAGAAATTATTGTTGTAACATCATAGATTCATAAATCACGTGAAGCAGACTAGATACATAAAATCTGCGTTCTCACATGAAAGATTCTCGTCTCTAAGTTAAAACAACAATTATTCTCGTCTCATGATTTTTTAAAAAAACTTTAGCCCATCTTTTTGAGAAAAAAAAAAAACAAAATGTGTGAGAGAGCTATCATACCACTTCTTTGATAAAGTTGTCTCCTGAGATAGAATCCAAAGTTCCAAACTAATCCTCAAAAGATGGTTTTCAACTTTGGACTCATCAAAAGCTTAAAAGTTAAAGTGAGTAGCATGTAAAGCAGATGATTTATCAAAAAAGGAAGATGATGATGACACAACTGGATTAAAAACTTCCAGTGGTTAACTTAGAGAAATGAGAACTATTTCATCTCAAACAAAACGCAAGATAGCACTTATGTGACAAATTGCAGTATATATTATAATTTGATGTAATTAGCAATAAAATTTATGTGGTAAAAATTGTAAATTTATTAAAATTGATGCTTGGTAACATTTTAGATGTGTAAGTTGTAGTACTGTTCATTAATAAAATAGTTAAAAATATAAACATATAGATAATAAATATTTAATAAAACAAAGAAATTTTTAATTTATTTTAAAATAAATAATAATTATTATTTTATTTTATTTTTAATATATATATGCAATAAACTGTGATAAAAATAAGTTACAATATATATTATTTTCTAGAGTTATAACTACTAATAACATTATTTATTCCCAGGCAATACTAAAATAAATGAAAGAAAACAATAACAAAAGGAAAATTAAATTAAATTAAATCTGACAGCAAAAAAAGACATATGTATGTTATATTCCGAATCATGTTTGCAATTTATCTCAAAGAAAAAATTATTAACACTAGTATATGATTTTTTTAGCAAAAAGAAAAGAACTTTAAAACCATAAATAAAATTTTGATATTTACGAATATCTAACATAATCTTAATTTCTGAATAGTATCCGTTTTGTTTTTGGTCAGCTTCTTTTTAAACAGAAAAATAATTAAAATTCTAAGTCAACTTCTAAACTATGGATTTTTATTTAATGTTGCATTAAATTTGAATTATCAAATTAACAAAGGATGCAACTCAAAAATGTTAATTCAAAAATACACATAGTAACTCAATCTTAAAATAAAAATGAAATTTAATATACGTGTTGGTAACATTTTTGAGTTATCAGTGATTTAAAATACTGACTTAAACAAAATCAATAATACCATATGCTACCAATCTAAGCTTTACATGCTTATCTTTTTATCTTAATTTTTATACAAAGTTATAGCTTTAAAAACAACTTAAATTATTAATTAAATAGTAAACAAGTTATGTAAATACATAAATGATAATAAACAACACCATGACATAACCAAAATGTTGAGGGAAACAACAGATCATCTGATATAAGTTGTGGAGATTTCTTTTGAGAGATCCTTGTTAATAGAGTATCAAATCTTTTTTTTTTTGCGATTTTGAATTTTCGTTGTATTGTAAACACCAATTCTCTTTGTCGTATTTCATTAGCTTTGTTGCAATTTAGATTTATAAATATTATTCAGTATATAATCCATTGTACCGATTCAACCATAAAAATATTGGATAAACCAATTTTCAATGATAATACGAATATCGCCGTACAACAAAAAACAATACTTTTCACTTCATAATGTTAATTTTTCTTTGATGAATTCCATGATTTCAGTGATATATTTTGATACCAAATATATTGTATCAAAATGTAAATTCTGAAAAGTTCTTCTTTAACCGAAAGCATACATCTATCTTTGATCTTGAAAACTTTCTGCATGTTGAATCTATGGTGTTTTTTTTTGGTGACGTTGTTCCATAATAAATCTGTAAGATTGATTTCAAACATCAGAAAGTTATCACATTATCATGATAACCACCAAACACACTTGACTGTGGATTTTAACACAATTAGATTGGTTGTGTTGTTGTTGGTCATGGGCCAAAACAACCATGCCTAAAATTGTAACAGAGAACTGAAAGAAAAAAAAGATAATCTGCCATAAATAAAAGTGAAAAAACTTCTAAGAGAAAAACAGGCACAAATACAGCACAAAAGACATATCAATCTATGACTCATTTATACGCGCTTTGACTCGAAGGCTATAAGCAGATTGGACAATGGAGAGAAGAAAGAAATCATCTTCTCAATCTCCAATAACTGCCACTCTCTCAGACCATTCTTTTTGAAAAAGTGTCTTGTTTTACATTAGGAAATTGCTGCTCACTAACCTTGAAACAAATTATAATTAAGAATCTTAACTAAAAAATAAAAAAGTCTTCAACATTTCTACAGTTATACTATATTGCCGTTATTATTTATCTTTTTTTTACTTTATTTTCTTCTAGTAATAAGTGTTTCTTTTCTTATTAATACTATTTATTTTCTATATCTACATATGTATTACATTAGTTTTCACCATCGTATCATAATGATGACCATTATCATAGTGCTTTTATCTTTTATCTATCCACCATTACTGTTTTTTCCAAATGATAAGCCACCGATTATTTCTTAATAACCGTTGTCGTTCCGTTAACAGTCACCATTCTGGTAAACGCCGCCACTGTTGTAACCACTACCGCCACAAATTTTTCTTTGTAACCAAATCTGTAATCTTCGTCTTCATATTTTTGCCATCACATCTTTCAATACAACCACCATCTATTTGAACAATATGTATTATGATATTTCGGTTGTTACTATTCTATTTAATAATGTTTTACATCATGTACTATGTGCATATTTTGATATTTGGGTTAGAGTTTATATTTTCTTTTAGAATTTAGTGATTAGTGTTTTGGGTTTAGTTTATGGAAAGTTTGAGTTGACGTTGGGGTAAGCATTATCTCCTTTTCTGCAGTCAGAGAAATTTCAAAATTTGAACAATATGTACTATGCTATTTCATTTGTTACTATTCTATTTTGATATTGTTTCATATTATGTACTATTTGCATATTTTGATATTTGGATTAGAGTTTATATTTCCTTTTAAGGTTTAGTGATTAGTGTTTTGGGTTTAGTTTATGGAATGTTTGGGTTGACATTGGGGGTAAGCATTACTTCTCCGATGCAATCATAATATTTCAAAATTAAACAATGTGTATCATACTATTTCGTTTGTTACTATTCTATTTTGATATTGCTTCATATTAAGTGTGATGTGCATTATTTTATATTTGGGTTAGGGTTTATATTTTTTTTAGGGTTTAGTAAATAGTGTTTGGATTTGGTTTATGGAAAGTTTAGATTAACGTTGGGATAAGCATTACCTTCTTTCTCCAATCATAAATATATCAAAATTGATCAATATATACTAGGCTTTTTGATATGTTCTATTCTATTTATATAATGTCTATATTTTCAGTCCACATTAATTATATTGGTGTCACCACGAACAACTACAACCATAGTAATTTTTGTCATAAAAAATCACTTTTTATGTATCGATGACCGCTTCATTCTCCATGACTGCTACTACCATAGTTTCCACCACCGTCATTGTAACCACCACCACCGCATCTTCCATTCATTGTTTTTGCGGTAACCACCACCGTCCATTCTCCTCGTTGAGTACCATTGATTTTCATACCAACTACAATCTTGAGTTTTTAGGTTCCCATGTTTTTTACCATTGACATCATCACTTATTTCTTCTTTCACCAGATTAAACATAGAAAAATTGTTATTGACTTAATAATGTCTAAATCATAGCTATATTTACGTAAACCGGGCATGAGCCAGGCATCCAAGATACTAATTTTGGTCGCTCGTTACAGCCCAAATGGGGTAGAAGTACAACAAGGCCCAATATAAAGTTTGCTGAGTAATAATACAAGGGTGGTCTAAAAGAAGACACTTCTAATAAACCAGGGTATGCGTACGAATTGAGGGATTGAAACTTAGCCAAATAGCTCTTGGATCAGTAGTGACATCGTTTTCATATGCGCCAAAAAGAAATTTATAAACACTCGGTCATATTATCAAGGATCCAAACCAATATGCTGATCGGGGCATAACACGAATCTTTTAAATATTTAAATTATATGTTACACAAGATGTATGTATATTATGTTATTTAGCTAGCACAACTGGTGTAATCCAGATAGAAATTTCCAGTCAAAATTGCAAGAAAAAAGTTATAGCTTAAAGATTAAAACTTATTAGTTTATAATGTTTTATGTCTACATAAAAATAACATGAAAAATAAGTCGTGCATTCTTTTTTTAACCGGGACTACACCAGTTGTGCTAGCAATAAGCATGCATTCTTAGACCACGATTATCGCTGTTTCTAAGTGGGTTTTTATAGAAAATCACCCATTTAATTAAATGGAAAACTAAATTAATTTGCTATTACCGATCCTTAACAAAGGTTTTTGGTAACCGAATTTAAAGGGGTTTCTAAACACGTGTCAGTTCAGCAAAATAAGTTATTTTTTTTTCTTTTTTCTTTTTTCTTTTCTCTCCTCTTCTTTGCGGTGCTGTTGTCTTCTCGTATTCTCCTTTTCCTCTCTGTCTCCGTTTCCTCTCTGTCTCGTCTCGATCCAAACACACGAAGGCTTGTTTTTATTCGTAGTTCCACCTTCTTGGTTCTCCTGGAGCTGTCGAAACCTCCCGACCACCATGCAACAAGAAGACTACTTCAATCTGTCGATCTGTCGAAACCTCCCGACCACCATGCAACCGCTTCATCTGTTCTGTGGTGATACCATTCTCATCAAGGTTGGGTCTTTCTCTTTCTTTTCACTCTATTGAAAGAGATTTTACTTGGTGTTTTGAAGATAATTTGAATGCTTATTTGGTCGTGTAGTGTGATCTGAAATCTCGCTATATCATCTTCTAATTTGTTCATATTGACTTAAAACGGTAGTATTGAGTTATTTCCATTGACTTGTTATGAATATGCAGAGACTTGTGTTTTGATTATACGGTTATTTGGTCATTGTATTGAATATGCTTTTGATTTGGTTTTTGTAATGAATCTGGTTTTGATTTGGTTATTTGTGAATGGTAATTGATATGGCATGTGAGGAGGCAAAGAAAGATCAGAATGAGGAGCCAAAGAAAGATCAGAATGAGGAGCCAATTACTACTTGCGACTCTCGGTTAGTAATTTTCTTGGTTGTCTATTAATTGCTTTCGTCTGTATAGTACTTATTAGGTTAATAAATGGTTGTTAGTGTAGGTTATGGTTGTGATTATGGTTGTGATGAATGCTTCTGGTTAATGACAGTGATAAATGGTTGTTAGAGTTAGGTTATGGTTGTCATTATCGTTGTGATGAATGCTTGTGGTTAATGAATAGAGTTAGGTTATGGTTGTGATGAATGCTCATGGTTAATGACAGTGATGAATGCTTGTGTTAGATGAATGCGTGTTAGGACTGTGGTAGATACAAGTCTAATCGTCTCTACTCAAAAAAAATCACAGACTAAAGGGAATTAAAGGCCAACTAACACGATCTTGTTCTCTTTTCTCGTATTAAAACCACACCTTCTCCATTTCTCTTCATCTTCAAACACATTTCTTCTTGAAACACTTCTCTTCTTCTTCCTCTCTTCTCTCACATATTAGGATATGGATTCTATGAATCCATTTAGTGAGACATCGAGTTTTGTTAACCTTTTGAATTGTCAACAACTCCCTACTGAAACTTCGAGCTACTGTGAAGACTCACCTACAGCACGGAGAGAAAGAAAGAAGTGGACAGTCACAGATGATCTAGTGCTCATTAGCGCATGGCTAAACACGAGCAAGGACCCTGTGGTTAGCAACGAGCAGAAAGCAGGTACTTTCTGGAAACGCATTGCATCCTACTTTGCAGCAAGTCCAAAGGTGGGAAAAGGTGAAACGCGAGAGGCCATTCAGTGTAAGCAAAGGTGGCAGAAGATGAACGATCTTGTATCCAAGTTTTGTGGAGCCTATGCGGCTGCAACAAGACAGAGAACAAGTGGTCAAAATGAGGCTGATACTGTAAAACTGGCACATGAAATCTTCTACAACGATCATAAAATTAAATTTAATCTTCACCATGCTTGGGAGGAGCTAAGGAATGACCAGAAATGGTGTGAAGTTGCTAGTGGTAAGAAGAGAAAGTGCGATGATGGAGCTCAATCAGAAAGCTCTCAAGCAACTTCCACTCTTGGTGATGAACCAACCAACCGACCTCCTGGTGTTAAGGCAGCGAAAAGAGCCTCTGGTAAGAGAAGCATTGCAGATCACCAGTATGCCTCTGAGTTTCAGACCATGTGGTCTTTCAAAGAGAGAGACTTGGCAGCGAAGGAGAGACTTTCGAAGATGAGTTTGATTGACAGTCTCATTTCCAAGAAAGATCCACTCTCTGAATATGAGGAAGAGCTGAAGAAGAAACTAATTACAGAGATGTTGGGTTAATCAGTCTCTGTGTCATATTTTAAAACAAGTGTCTTCGGTTTGATGTTCGGTTTTATGCTATGTTTTATGTTCTGTTTATGCTCGTTCTGTTTTAATATTAATGTGAAATGTTGGTTGAATGTTATCTTCTTTTTGAGATCACTGATGATTGAGTTATTTGAATCACTGATAATGTGAAAGAGTGTTTAAAAGTTGTCTCTAGTTGTTTATGTGATATTGTAGTCAATGCTTATGTATGAATATCATGTAGTTTGGACTAAATTATAAACTATACGTGACTCTGCAGATGGTGGCTCAGGCCGTGGTGGCAGGGGTGGTCGGATGAATTCCTCTTCTCTTCATTCATCACATGGTAAAGAGAAGTCACGAGAAGTCCTGTTCCACGACAAAGAGAAGTCACGAGAAGTCCTTGTGTATGTGTACTCAAGTCACGAGATTGGATATTCCATGTATATGAATTTTGTATGTATGTGTCACAAGTTGTTTGTAGTTATTTGTATGTATGTGTCACAAGTTGTTTGTATTTGTTTGTATTTTTTTGGAAATGAATTCTCTATGTCTATATAAACTCTTATTCACCATATTAATCACAAATGTTTCTTCTCTCTTCTCAACCAACAAAAACACTCTTTCTCATCACAAAGTCTCCTTGCTCACAAAGCCATAAACACATTTTTTACAAAACACACATTTTAAACTATATATATGGCATCTTCTTCTCATAATAATTTTGAGGGAGTAGATGATGAAAGTTTTGATCAATTTTTTGATGACTATTTTGATCAAACATTCGAGAATTTTTCCATTAATTATGGTAATGAAGAAGTCGAAAGAAAAAGAAGAAAAAAACGAGTTCATATCGAAAGAAATCGTGAAGAAGGCGATCTACATTTATGGAATGATTATTTCAGTGAAACTCCAACATATCCTGAAAATCTATTCCGACGACGATTTAGAATGAACAAGTCATTGTTCATGCGTATTGTTGATCTAATCTCCAATGAAGTTGAATTCTTTCGACAAAAGAAAGATGCTCTCGGAAGGCTTAGTCTCTCTACACTTCAAAAGTGTACAGCAGCCATTCGTGTCTTGGCATATGGTTCTGCGGCTGATGTTGTTGACGAATACCTCCGACTCGGTGCAACTACTACTCGTTTATGTGTGGAACATTTTGTAGAAGGAATAATAAATTTATTCGGCGATGAGTACCTAAGAAGACCAACACCGTCTGATCTTCAACGTCTACTTTATATTGGTGAGCAACGTGGATTTCCTGGGATGATAGGAAGCATCGATTGTATGCATTGGGAGTGGAAGAATTGTCCCACCGCTTGGAAAGGTCAATATTCACGTGGTTCGGGAAAACCAACAATCGTTTTAGAGGCGGTTGCTTCGTATGATCTATGGATATGGCATGCGTTTTTTGGACCTCCAGGTACCTTAAATGATATCAATGTTCTTGATCGCTCACCTGTTTTTGATGACATAATAGAAGGTAAAGCTCCGCCAGTCACTTTCTACGTCAATGGAAGAGAGTATCATTTGGCTTACTATCTCACAGACGGTATTTACCCGAAATGGGCAACTTTTATCCAATCTATTCAATTACCACAAGTGCCAAAAGCGATTTTATTTGCTCAACATCAAGAAGCTGTCCGAAAAGATGTCGAGCGTGCTTTTGGAGTCTTGCAAGCTCGTTTTGCCATTGTTAAAAATCCAGCACTTTTTTGGGATAAAGTCAAAATTGGAAAGATTATGAGAACATGTATCATACTCCATAATATGATAGTAGAAGACGAACGAGATGGATACACTCAATATGATGTTTCAGAGTTCCAACAAGGAGAAGAAACCGGAAGTTCACATGTCGATCTTAATTTTTCTACAGATATGCCTACAAATATCGCCAATATGATGGGTGTTCGAACTAGAATTCGTGATAGACAAATGCATCAACAACTGAAAGCTGATTTGGTTGAAAATTTATGGAGTAAATTTGGACGTGTTGAAGACAACAACTGAGTTCGGAATGTTTCTTTCAAATTAATCTTGTTTATTGTACTAATCTTTATTTTCATGTTTTTTTAAAAAAATCTATGTTTTAAATGTTATCTTTTAATATATTTTATTTAACAAATAAATTTTATATTTTTAAAAAATGTAATTTTTTTTAAGAAACCCCTAATTAAAAAACTTCCATTGGACCACTCAAAATGAGAGTTTCTTAACTAAAGTCCTTAACCCCACTAAAGTACACTTATATAATTAAATTATCATTAAGAAACTCATTTAAGAGTCATGGGAATATTAT
>CAJHQP010005680.1:0-43961 GCA_905132765.1 Moricandia arvensis | reverse complement strand
GGAAGCTTCTGTTCCACATAAGGTTCACCTCAACAGGGTGGTATCAACAACACTGAACAAGCTAGAGGATGTTGCGACTTCTACAGAGTCGATGTTCCAGAGCAAGAAGTAGTGAATATAGAAATGATGATTTGATAAGGATGTTCAAGGATTTGCAACAGTAAATTAGACCTATCTATTTTAGCTTGTAATATTTGTATTTGTCTGGTTGGTGCATCCATATGATGCCAAACGTTTTCAGAAATGTAATAAGTGCCTTAATGCTAAATCTCCACTTGGATGAGTTACTCTAAGATTTTTTTTATTTTTTTATTTTTAAAACAAATTGCTATGTTCTTTCTGTGATGATACTCCAAATTTATTCGCCGGTTTTGGTCATAATGGGAATGCTATAGAACTCAGTGTTTGGCTGATAATTAAAAACACCCATCATTTTTAAAGAGATTATAAGAACATCTACATATGTCGAGCATAAATGATATTCATTGCCTCAAAATAATATAAATGTTATTTCTTTTGAGAAAAGTGAAGAAATGAATTGAATCCCAACTTTATTATACTATAGATGCTTTAAAACTAATTCAATATGTAATTTTTTTGTGTCAATATATGAAAAACGTATTATTACTTGATGTTAAAGATGCTCTTAGAATTTTATTTAGAGAGAATAATGCCAAATTTTCAGACATTGATGAAACAAAGATAAATAAATATTCTAAAATAATAAAGAGTAAATATAGCCAAACATAAATAAAATATAACACATTGATTGTTTACAAAAAATTCTCAAACTGTTTTTCTTTCGTTTCTTCGATGCTGTAAACACACAAAAAGAAAATGTTAACATATATTTTGAATCATTATATTTGAATTGAGAATATTTACAAACATTATTTTGAAGTAGTATACTGGTTCTATTAATGGATTATGAACATAATCTGAGAGCATACATGAATGTGGTAAATTCTCTATATCCCCTTATATATTGTTTACAAATATGCACCATTATATAATATAGTCAATATACAAAAACATTAGAATAAACATATGATCTATTAAGTTCTAACCGTCAATAACGTCAATTTCCAGAATTTTAGCACGCAAATGACAACGTCATCCGCATAAGATGACCAGAATGCATGGACATCTTCTGCCATTTCCCATATGCAACAAAAGTGACTCGCTGGAGGCTAAAGTTAGGATTGAGCAACATACAATTATATAGGAATCATATAATAGAATAAGCATAATTATAATAGTTTAAAATTAATAGTATGATGTACATTTACTTGATATCTGTTAAGGTTAACGATATAGTACTAATAGGTTGAGAAATTCAGTTCCAATGTTATGGTTAAATACCTACTCTACATCTCCAACTGATATAAAAGCCCATAATATGTCTAATATAAAATTTAAGAAAACTTAGTTTACATGTATTCAACAATAAATTAATAAATTAACTAAACATAATAAAAGAATAGAGTTCTAGCTAAATAAAATTTGGGATGAATTAATCTCATGTTTAACTCAGCGTATTTTACGAATGAGGTTTTTTTGGGTGTCTCTTCTGAAAATATAAATTTAACACGAGTAGACTTTGCAAAAAAAAAAATGATACTTGAGACGAGTTACCCCGGTAACGCCGGTAGAACGGACTACCTTGAAATTAGATAGTCTAACCCATCAATGCTTATTAAGCATACAATAGAATTTACACATTAAAAAATTCTTCATAGTTGGTTGAATCATCTGCCCCTATAAAACAAATATATGATTAGCAAATTAGTATAATATATGATATTAGTTTTCTGAGTATCGTATGTATATAACCAATACTCACATTTGTATCTATCAGTATCAAATGACAATCGTAACTGAACATTCCATTCCTCATGTTCCGTTTTGAATTAGTTGAACTCGTACAGAAACATTCAAACATCGAGTGTCCAACCTTTCACGGAGAATAGTAGCTTACATGATAATTGTGTGAATAATGAATGAAATAACAACCTTATATACATGATTAAAAAGGGCAAATGGAAAATCAAAACTAAATATGCAAATAATATCTTAACAATTCGATTTGAAATATTTGATTATAAATATTCTACTAAATTTAGGAAATCATATAAATTGTAAATATACAAATAGTTAGATTTAGTATAAAGTATATCATTAAATATTCTTAATAACAACTTGAAATGGAAATATTTCATATAGAAACAAAAAGAGATAATATTTTAAATATGCACTTTAATGAGTTAAACCTACACTGTGAGCTTAAATAGGAAGATTGTATAAATTATAAGTGATCTTAAGCATTTCAAATAATAATTGCAATGTATATAAATATTGTGTTCTACAAAATGAAACTTAACATCACTTATTTTTTTAGAAAAAATAGAGTCAGTTATAAGTCTATCTTGCAGTTCAATATTGAAGATGATATCTTAACTACTCGATATTGGATATTTGATTATAAATATCATTACAAAATTAGGAAATCTTATAAATTATAAATATACAAATAGTTATATATAGTATGAAAATATATCAATTTTAAATATAAATATGAATAAAAAATGGAAATGCTTCGTATATAACCTAATATCCTCATTAATGTGTTGTATATAGCGTGAGTAAATGTAGTAAATATGAATCGTAAACTATCGTATTGCTACTACTGTAATATATTAATAAAACATCTTCATTTTAAAATGGTTCATACTGAAAAAATCATCTTCTTTAACAAAAGATACTCCCTATATTTTAAAATATTTCATGTTTTGACATTTTCACACTTATTAAGAAAACATATTAATTTTTGTTTACTAATACATTATTTTACGTAATTATCTATTTCGCATAATTTTTAACCAATAAAGATTCAATATACACAATTATGTGAAATTCACAATTTACCATTAATGAATGCGTTGAAAATGTAAAAAATTTATCTTTTTAAAATAATTTATTTTTATCTAAAACATTAATCTTTTTGGAATGGAGAGAGTATTACCTACTCCCTTCGTTTCATTAAAGATGTTGTAGAGAAAAAGTTTGTATTACAAAGATAGATTTTTGTGTGTTTTAATGAAAATATTGTAAACTTCAACAAAAATAATTGATTTTATTAAGTTACTGTTGGTAAAAATTATTTAAAATTGAAAATTAAAAAAATAAATACATTTATTATAGTAATTTAATAAGTTTTCTTAATATGTGTGAAAACATCAAAAGTTGAACTGAGGGAGTATAAACTTTCATAGATTTGGAAATTAGTTGTTATAATCCCATCTCCAACCTCAACACTAATTTAGTGTTAGAACTACACTATTTTAGTGTCAGAATTAAACTACTTTAATGTGATTTTAGCACAAAATTATGTAAATCTCCAACAACAACACAAACTATCAAACTAAAAGACTATACATCAATAGATATAATTATAGTTTGTCCTTAATAAGTAGATCATTTTATTTAATTCACATCTATTTAAACATTTTAAAGGGTCAACAAACATTTTTTGTCAATATGAAAATATTAACATTTTTTATGTTCCAAGTATATTGAACTTTATTTTATATTAGTAGGTGTTCTAATGGAAAAATATGATACTATAAGACATCAGAATATTAGCGAATTATTATTAGATATCAAAATTTTAATTTGAAATTAAAAGTATGATAGCAACAAACTGAAACTGCATAATAGAAATTTAAATAGTATTAAACATTGTAATATTTTCAACATTTGTGACAAATCTTTTTTGAGTTCTTATCAGTAGCACCCCATCTTTTGAACTGCGTATTTATGTTATCATAAAGATTTTGAAATAGCAAACATTAACATTCATATAATGTTATAAACATCAATTAACAAAAGACTAAAGTTTAGAAAAGAAATAAATAATTTTTTGGAGACATAACATGTCTACTATGAACCCTATAAATAATAATTCAAGTCGTCTAATTTTTTGAAAATACACTAAATATTCATTTACTGTTGAAATTCAAAGAAAACCATATTATGAAAAACAATATTTTGGTAATCCCACAGAGTTTGATTTTTATAAATGCATAAACAGTCAAGAAAATGATTGTAAAATGAACTTGTAAAATCAAATCCGCAGGGAATACATGTATATCAGTAACGAAAGTAAAGTTTATGTTAAAGTAAAAATTTTGAAACTCCAAACATTAACATTCATAGAATGTTAAATAGAGATTATAAGAAAAATTAAGCTCAGAAAAAAGATATTATATTTCTATATAGCTTGATAAAAGTGTCCCGGAAGAATATGAAACCGTGGAATTTATGAAAGTTTTATGGAGACAACAATATGACTACTGGTAACCTCATATATATAATCAAGCCATCTAAAACTATTTAAATGGTCAACAAGCATTTTTAATCTATCAGAATACTTTTTGGTATGATTGATGTTATTGAATGGTTATTTTTTTGTCACTATCACAATATTAAAATTCCCTACTCATTTTCAAACAAATTGAATGCCAGGTAATAGTATTTATTATTTTTAATATTGAAATATGAAACCATTAACAATAATCAGAAACTAATGGAACTATTAAAAGATAATAAAATCTTTATTGACAATAAAACGTAATAGTAACAAACTAGAATAGATACGTAAGACTTTAGTTTAAAAAAGAGATATGACACTCAGCCCACATATATAATCAAGCCGTCTAATATATAAATTTTACACCAAAATCTTAGTTTTCTATTGAATTACAAAACCATGTAAAGGATTAACAAATATTTAGAGTCTGGGAGAATACTTTATATTTGATTGATGTTATGATTTGTTACTGTCACGTCTAATATATCATATGATTTTAATTTCCTACTCTTTTCCAAACAAATTAAATAGAAGTTAATATTAAAAAAATTACAAATAACAAACATTGGTATTTATATTGTCGTGAATATGAAACAATAATAAATAATAGAAAATTATATTTTATTATATAAAAAATTAATAGCAACAAACTAGAAGTTCATAATGGAATTTAGATCGTATTAAACATAGTAATGTTTTTAACATTTGTGACCAATTCCTATCGACTTATTATCAGCGGAACCCATTTTTTTTAACACTATTTGGTGCTATGTTGTAAATTTACATGTGGAATGCAACATGATTGATTTTTCATGAGGTTCTTGTTTAGATCTCCTAACTTTATCATGCTTAGTATATGATCTAAAGACATTAACCCACCTCAAATTTACCTCAAATGAGTCATGAAATTCACCAAACTCACAAGAAGTTTCTCGATCAAAAAGTTTACAATAAAAGTATTGCAAAGCAAAATATCTGTGAAGAAAAATCATAGCAAATTGAATGAAATTGCTCAATTTGTTGAGCAACAGGTTTAGAGTTCACCATTAGGAAATGTAAGAATTTAGCTGTTGCAAAATGTTACCGCCTCATGACATATGCCTTGTAATTCTTCTCCAAAGATAACCATAACGACTTTGAAATTTTTTTTCATGAGAATACAACGCATAAAAGGGGTCAATTAGTCAGTCTAATGTCACTGCTTTACACATAAAATCACCATCGATCCATGTCTCTTCACTTGTTAAATTGAAGACATCACTGTTCCCAACATTAATTAGTTGGTTGTCATCACAAAGATACTTATCCAACTTCAAATGTGATAGATATAGTTTCATCTCTCGTTGTGAAATCCAGAAATTATGTCGTCAAATTTCTCCGGCATTAGTGGATCTGAAGTTGAACTCAATTCATTGTCAAACTGCTCTGTGATTTGCTGGCATTCGAAGTTGTTAAGATTCATCTGCATGCGTGATAAGAAAACGTAAAATTACCATCATAGAAATATAATACAGACACAAGTGAGTAAAAAAAATGAATGAGAACGTTTCAAATATATTCAATAACATAGAGAAAGAATAGTATACCACTAGATGTCTATAGGGTGCTATGATTTATGAAGATATATCGATTTTAATATATATGTCAATTTGCGGAGGCAAAACTTCCATTAGAAGTTTGTACGAAAAATATAACTAATAAAACTTACATTAGAAGGTACATTTAAAAGATATTCAAAATACTTATAAAACTTTTTATGTTAAAAGATATACCATATTTATAGGACGATTTTCGATTGGCTATAATGTGACCGAGTGTCGAGCCGAAGTTTTCCCATTTTAGGTGTCATTTAGAGAAAACAATATCTTTAAATAGAAAATTGCTTTATTCAATAATTTTTATAGTATCATATTCTGTAGAAAGTGAATATCTCTTTTTAAAGTGGGAATCATTTTCAAAAAATACGAAATGAATTCGAATCATTATTAGAGCGGTTAAACAAATAAATATCCAATTTAATAGGAAACTACTTTTATCGGTCAAAAAGTAAATAAACTCCTTTCAAATTGGTCACCAAGTTTTTAGAAGCGGTTACATAAATCATATGAAAGAGAATTTACTGTTTGAATACACATTTTTATGGGTGAAAGAGTATTTGTTAGTAAATATTATTAGTTTCCTATAGAAGCTAAGTATCTCTTTTTAAATTTGGTCACCATCATCTACGATAAAAACTTTTTAATTGTTTAACTAATAAAAATAAATCAAAACAAAAAAGCATAGCATGCGTTTCCAAAGTAACTTGTTTAAGTATGATTAACATTATTTGAGTAGCAAGTAATGGTACACATATAATATTAAGATTACAAACCATCTTTGGAAAGGAATTTATTATGATTGACAAAATGAGAGAAAGATAGAAAAATTCATTAATAATATAATAAGTTGTCACATACAAATTTTTCAACACTATATGTAGATCGCCATCTTCGGGTAAATTTTTAGATTTGAGGTGATACAATTCTTCAGAAATTTTTAAAATATGTGGATTTGTCTTCGTAGTTTACCTTAATCTACATTATATAACAAACACATTAGTATACGGATAATATAAAAGATATGAAAAATCATCAATAAAAACTCATTGATGCAGTACCATGACTTTTGAAGGTACTTGTATATTGAGACCGTGCTTTATTTGCTTCTACATGATTATACAAACATGACAATTACAAATTCACTAATGAAATGTGATCAAACGTAAGAGAAATATATAAGATAGCTAAAGTACTGACTTCATTTTCATTTACCTTTGCAAGTTTTTGGTATTGGGTGTAGTTAACATTTTTATGCATTATACCAGAATGTTTAGTGAATGAATGAAGGGAATACAAATAAAGAGAGTAATTATCAAGGGATATTGATTCAATATACAAAAAATATGAGTATATAAATGATTAAAATGTACTCTGCTAGGAAGTGATCTTGAGTCATTATATATAAAATATTTAGAAGGTTAAACTTCATTGAGAAGAAACAACTAACAATTTAAACACATATTTAATGATATTTCCAAATATATTTAAGGAACATTCATGGCTAGCATTCCTTATTTGGCGTATTATCTTTTTGAAAAATATTTACTCGGTGGTCTGATTTAATAGATCTACAAATGATTCATAGAAAACAACAATATTGTAAACAATAGTATGATGATCACTGCATCACGAAATTATACATATTTAAAATATCTATTTGTATGAATACTTACTATATGATCCATCGACCTCGTCTTTGTTTGACCCTCTTCTTAGTTTACATTCACTTGAATTATATAACAAACACAATAGTATACAAAAATATAATTTATAAATCAATCTAATAAAACGCATTCATGCAGTACCATAACTTTTGAATATACTTGTATACAAACTTCTTGATTTATTTTATTCTATGAGATTATACAAACAGGACAATTACAGATTCACGAAAGCAATATAATCAAAAAACTTCTATCTGTATCTATTAGAAGGCAAGAGAACTCACATCATTGTCAATTGTCTTCTCAATCGTTTTGTATTGAGTGTAGTATAGTTTCACCTGTATCATATATGGATGATTAGTAAAAAAATAAAGAGCATACAAATAAAGAAAGTAATTAGGAAGGAATACCGATTCAGTATACATAAGCGTGTTCGAAAATAAATATATAAAATATGACAATCGATGGAATGATGATAGATCAATATTAAAGGAAATACATTCAAAGACAAAAGTAATAATTTCATTATCAATTGGCTTCTCACTTGTTTCGTATTAAGCGTAGTTAAGCTTCATGTACGTTAGTAAGGAATCATATAGATATAAAAAATTGATAAAATAAGTGCCAGGAAACAACCGTTTTTCGTCGTCATGGATGCAGGGGTTCCTACTTGGTTTTCAGAGTCTATGAGTCTGTAAACTAGATTGATGACAAAAAAACTGATAAAAATAATGATTATTCAACCTTACCAAATAACTCACTTTATTATACATTACCTTCTCACTGTTTTGATATTCAGAAAATGAAGAATTCACCTGCATTAGATATGAATGATTAGTGCATGAATGAAGAACATAAAACAACAAAGAGTTGTTATGAAGAGATCTCAGTTAATTATGTATAAAGAAAACTATACAAATGCATATGTAGAGGGCAATTAAAAATGTATTTTGTTGGAAGTGACATAACTTCATTATATAGAAAATATTTAGAAGATGAAATTTTCTCGAAAAGAATCAATTAATAATTTTAAATTAAATGTAATGAAACTTTTAAATATATTATAGGAATATTCGTGTATATAATCCCTTATGTGCCGAATTTTCTTCTTTAAAAGATTTATTCGGCTGATTTTTGGAAACAATATCAAAGCATAATTTCGAATTATACATGTTACCAGCCAACGAAAGACTATAATTAAAAATATATAGGCAAGATAATATATGTCTCGCATGGAACATCATATCATATACATATACACTAAATATTAAAACCTAACCATGTGGAACACCAGATACTATTAATTTTTAAATTACACTCAAGGCGATGGCGACTGAGGACTAGGGTTTCGATGGGGCTCGAGGAGGGGATCTGGAGTAAATTACCGGGTAAATCGGGGAGAGTTACGACTCTTATTCAGGATGGGGAAGATTCGGTTTGGACGGAGAGGTTTTGTTTGTTATTAATCACGAGGATTGCGATTGGGCAGAAGATCTGGATAAATGAGTTTAGGGGAAGAAGGAAAGCATCATGTCTTCATTACTCTTGGAGATCATTCTGGGATCCCACCATTAAGGTGTGGGATCTCCAAGGTACGACTGTTTTGATTTGATCGGGGGGATTTTCAATATGGATGGTGGGCAGATATTTGGGGTTTGGGGCTTTTTGGAAAGTTTGGATTGAGATTCACGGTTCTTTCGATCTCTTTACAATCACATAGATCTCTATCTCTGTATTTTCGCTTCGGAAGTTAATGGATGGTCGAATCTCTAGGATTGATTCTGTATTATTTGAAGCTGATATGCAGATTCGTACAAGGGCTTATGGAAAGGACTGTGGACATGACTTTATAAAAAGGCATTTTTGACGGGGGCTTACTTCAACACACTTAAGCATTACTTCCAAGGTCTTTCCTTTGCCCCTTTCTTTTCTGTGTTATTGGGATTTGCCATCAAAATGTCTCAAGGCCAGGTGATAGGAATGTGGAGCACGAAGGAGGCAGGGGTAAGTACTCGTAGGAAGTTGAAGACCACTGTTCCCCATTTTGACAACTCAGACCTTATCCAGGGATATGCCAAGAATCTGATTGGCAAATGTATGAATCCCGATGTGCAAGACGTGAAGGCTCTGGTAATTATACTGCCTAAGATTTGGAAGGTAGAAAACCGTGTCATCGGTGCAGATTTGGGTTTTGGGAGGTTCCTGTTCGACTTCGAGAAGGAGGAAGATATTGAGGAGGTCTTGAAGATGCAGCCGTACCATTTTGACTATTGGATGATTTCTTTGGTTGGCTGGCAGCCAGTGACAGCAATAAATTACCCCTCAGAGATTACGTTTTGGGTTCGGATTTTGGGTATTCCTCTTCAGTTCTGGGCGCCTCAGATGTTTGAATGTATAGGGGAGGCAATTGGCAGAATAGAGGAGGTGGACCTGGATTATGGGCGTATTAAGATGGTGATGGATGGTTTCCAGAATCTATGTTTTGGGACCTCGGTGAATTTGAAGGGTGGGGGAATTTCATGGAGGTGAAGAGGCAATGATTTCTCTTAAGTATGAGAAGTTTTTTGGTTACTATAACAACTGCCTTAGTCTCTGCCATGATATACAAAATTGTCCTTTACGATTGGAGAGCCCTCTGAAGAAGAGAGAGGTTACAGATGCATATTTTGGAAGACAGGGAGTACGGTCTGCAAGCTACAAGGGAGTTGTACTTAATGGACCTTAGATCCATAAGGAGTATGAGAGTTACATGAGGACGTTTCAAGGGAAAGGCAAAGGGAACGTATTTGAGGAGGAAGATTCAGGCTGGGTAAAGATTCACAACAAGAAAACTCGACATTTACTAGGAAAATATTTCTTCGTAAATTTACTATGAGTTTACTTCTGTTTTACGAGGAAAACGAGAATCCTCGTAAAGTCCTCGTAAACGTACGAGAAAACCGTTTCCTCGTAAAGCGGTAGTAAACTTACGAGGAAACTACGTGGCAAAAGAACATTTCTTCGTAATTTCGTTGCAAAACTTTTCCTCGTAAAGTCCTAGTAAAACATTACTACGAAATTAGGAGGAAATGTTCTTTTACTTCAAATTAGCGAGGAACTGGCTAGAAAATATCTATTTTAAATCTAAAACGTGTTTTGTACCTACTTTTCCTCGCAATTTCCTAGTACATACTCAGATTCAAATTTTTTTTTATAAATACCACCATTTGTGATTCATTTCAAACACACCAAAAAATCAGCTTTAACCTTGATCAAAGAAAAAAAATGTCCGGTCCGGGAAATATTTTCGAGTTGCAGAAGTGGATGTATTCACACAGAGATAATAACGGGAGAGTGACGAAATAATTTCTCGAAGGGTTGGAGACGTTTATGCATCAAGCAGATTCTACACCACTCACGCAGGAAAGTGGTAAGATTTATGTCCTTCTCGGAAATGCTGCAATACAAAATTAGGCCCTCGTGAAAATGTTTGGAAGCATTTAATAAATAGAGGTTTCATGCCATATTAGAGAATTACTTCAAGGTCCAGTTGCAAAGGTCGCTACATCATCGATGTATTTCACCCGAGGCTATACTTTTCATACCTATGACTATGGTAGACACCGGGCGACAAATAATTATGGAATATGTGTGAAAGGCGAAACAAATTTCTACGGGATATTGCAGGAGATTTATGAAGCTCAATTCCCAAGAATGAGTCTGATATGCAATATCTTCAAGAGTGAGTGGTACGACCCCGTCGTCAATGGTGGACGAAGGTACAACAAATTCTTTTTTGACATACATGTTCCGAGTACTAATTTCTACGTTGTCTTTATTTTTGCAGGTACAAAAAATTTGAGCCTTTCATATTAGCTTCCCAAGCTGATCAAGTTTGCTTCATTCCATACCCTCGGATTACTACCTCGGGAATAAACTGGTTAGCTGTTATCAAAGTTACACCTCGAGGACGAATAATCGTTGGAGAAGAACCACCATTACAAGAAGAAATACCAATGAAATCGGGGAACCTGAAGCAGAAATTGATGACATCCTACTCATTGATCCGCATAATCGTGAATACGAAGATGTTCCTGATCACTCAACGGACGACGGTGTTGAGGACGAGTTTTACGAAAATGATGATGTTTCTACAGATTCTGAGAATGTATCCGAATGAATTATGTATGTTTTATAAGTTTGTTTAATCACAAAAACGAATTTGAATTATGTATTTTTTTAAGTTTGTTTAATCACAAAAATGAGTTTGAATTTGGGGTTTAGGTGTAGAAGAGATTTGGAGTTTGGTTGTAGAAGATGTTATAAGTTAAGGAAGTTGTGGTTTGGTGTTTGGGGTTTCAAGTTTAGGGATTTACAAACCCTTTCCTCGTAAAATCCTAGTAGAAGAAAACACGGGACTCGCGGTTTCCTCGTAAATTCCACGTAGGCTGTTTCCTCGTAAAGTCCTAGTAACATGATTACTAGGACTTTACGAGGAAACCTAAATGCGGGACTCGCTGTTTCCTCGCAAAGTCCTCGAAATGGAAAACGCGGGACTCGCTATTTCCTCGTAACATTACTAGGACCTTACGAGGAAACAAAACTCCCTATATAAACTCGAGCCATCTGATTTCTCTCATTTGTAGCAATCTTCTCTAAAAATCCTCTTAAGGTAATCTCAAATTTCTAGTTAAGTGATTAGATTAGGGATTTTAGATTAGGTGGTTAGTCTAGGAAATTTAGATTAGGTGGTTAGTTTAGGGAATTTCTATTATGTTGGTTTACTTTTTTTAACTATTTTTTAAATGATACGGGAATTAATGTTTTAATTTTTAAAAAAAATTTAGATGCCTAGACAGAACAAGATTGCTAAGGCTAAGAGGTCTCTTCAGGGGAGTCATTACGGAGATATTTTTGGTCGTGAGCTTGGCGCATCATCTCTCTCCGATATCCTGGACGTTTTGGCGGTCGGAAACCCGCAATTGGCGGAGATGTTGCGTGTCAGACGGGAAAACGGAGGGCTTCCAACCCAACATCATCCACCGTCACAGTCACAACCGTCAGTGACCAACATGGACGAGGAGGAGTTGGCGAGCCGGGATGACGACTTCGTTCGTCAATTTAACGACCAGCATCCGTAGATTAGTTTGTTTTCCTTTTTAATTGTATATTATGAATTTAAAACTTAAATATTTAGTTATATATAAAATATTTTGTTATTTCTTTTTTTATTTATAATTTGGATTCTGTAATTTTTAAATATATTATTTATATTTATTTTAATTATTATTTTTAATAGGGAAAAAACGTTTCGAGGTAAATTCCTCGTAATCTTTTCGAAGTAAGGTTCTCGTAAAAGTTCGAAGTAAATTCTTCGTAAAGCATTACGACGTGCTTACAAGGAAAAATATTACTACGACCTTACGAGGACTTTACGAGGAAATAATTATCCACACGTTTGCGACGAAATGTTTCCTCGTAAATTAACTAGGAAATTACGAGGAAAAAAGCTTTACGATGAACGACTCACAAAAAAGTGCGTTTCCTCGTAATTTCCTAGTAAAAGGTCCTTTACCAGGAAATTACGAGGCAAAGGCGTCCTAGTAAAACTTGTGTTTTTTTGTAGTGATTCCCGACAGGGAGACAAGGCATATACGGTCACTGAGGGATGGGGGTCGAGGGAGTGGAAGAGATTTTCATTATAGTGCATCAGGACAACAGTTTCCTAGAAACTACACTCAGGAAGACCGTCCTCGCTCATCATTTTCACGAGGGATGAGAAGAGAACGAGGGCCTAAGGATCACTCTCTGTCCTATGAAAAGAGCAGAGATTGTGATATTGATGATACTGTTATAGATGAATTAGTGAAGGCCAAGGTAAATTCAATTGGGGTTAGCACCGAAGGAGATGGCAAGGAGGTATTTGCGGTGATCCAAGAAGAGAATCCCTCCCTGAGTGTAGACAAGGTTGCTGAGGGTGACCGCATGGAGGTGGCCAGCAAGGGGATCCAGGACTTTGATTTGGGGATGTCAGAGACTATGCCAGTTAGTGCTGTGGAGGTGTCTCAGGAGCTGGACATTGTGATGCCGGAGTATAAGTCATTCGTCAGTAGCAGATTCCCGTAGATGAGGTAAAAGAGTTTAAGGAGAGTGAAGATGAGTTCCTGGATCTTTCTGATGGGGAGATGGTTGATACCGCGTTGGAGCTGGACGTTGATGTTCTGAATGGTGGAGATGAGAAGAAGGATACGACTAGCTTTAGGGAAGAGGATGTAGGTGGGGAGGAGAAAGCTAGGGGGCAAAGAAGAAGCTATTTACAAGGGTGCCAATTGCTGGAGGGACTTCCAAAAAGTGACTGGTGCAAGCCTTGATATCTCCCCGGAAGCACCCACCGACAAAGAGCATTCCCCGCATTGAAGAAGGGAAGAAGCAGGGGGACGAGAGGGGTCCATCAATCTCTAAGCCAAGCATCACTAAGATTTGAGGGATATGGATACACAACGCAATCCAGTGAGAGATGGTTGGGAGGCTTTAGTTTTTGCGTTTATATTAATAAGCGCTTTGAGTAATAATTTGTGGCTTAGTGTGTCTTTGGGTGATGGTTTTTTTTTTTCTGGTATGTGTCTGAACTTTGGTCTCATTTGATGATCGTATGGATGGAATAAAATTATGTTTTCTGTTTCTAAGCTGTTTTGGTGGAATGGGGTTTTCATATTGCTCTCTTGTCACTGTACGCGGGAGCAATGGAAGTCTCTAGTGTCTTGGTTATTTTGTTATTGGAGACCCATGCGTTTAGCTAACACAAGTCATTGTGGTATAGCATTCTGCATGTGTCTGGAAGTTTTGGTGTTTGCAATAATATACAGTTTTTCTCCTCTTCGTAAGTGTGGGTATGATGGCTTGACGAAGGGGTTTGCAGGTTAAGGGAGGGGAATATACAACTGGATGGGGTATTGGTACAACCTGGGTTGGTTACAAATAATCGAGATGCTAATGTGTTGGGGCTCATTAAACCAGATACAGATGCTGACTTCATGTCTAGTCCCAAGCAGCATCATGATTCAGCAGGTTCAGTATAGGTGTTGTGATTTCCAAACTCTAGACTGGTTTCTTTTCTTTCCAAGCGGCCGGCTTTTCTCGTCCGTACATGGGCATTTGTTTGCAACAAATCAAAAACCACGACCATGGAGCTGTGTGTTTTTCTGGTATTCACAACAAGTTACATGGGACAAGGATATAAACGGTGTAGGTTGGAATTTGATGGCAAGTTCATCAGTCTCTGTACATAATGGAGTTTGGATATTTTTAGATGCTAAACCTTTCTGTCTTATGGTCTCATTTCGAAGCAGGAATTGTAAACTTTGTTAACTTGGTTTCTTTTGTAAGTTTATGCATCTTGGTATTGGAACCTTGGGTTATGCATAGTGTATCGAGGGGATTATATTCATGGTGGGATTCGAGGCTTGAAAGTAAGTGCAAATATATTTTTTACCTTGTGCGAATGGTCCTATAGTTCTATTTCTATATATACAAGCGTGGTGGGTTGGGACCATGTAGGGGGATTTATATATGGTTTTCCTCCCCCATGGGCTTATGGAATTTATCATACTGCGAGAGAATTACAGGATTTGGTTGATAATTTCGGGTACCATCGTACCCATATACTTTGCTCGGAGGAGCACACCCAAAGTTGTTATATATGAAAGTTCTAAGCTGGAATTGTCGGGGTATGGGAAGTAAATGGACAATAAGTTACCTCCGAGAGATATGGCATAAACATAGACCTGATTTTATATTTTTATCGGAAACAAAACAAGACTTTGCATTTGTTCAACACTTTCAATTACATTTTGGCTTTGATAGTTTGATCACAGTGGATCCAACTGGACTGAGTGGAGGTTTAGCGCTATACTTTAATAAGGAATATCAGGTGAAAATTATATTCTCAAATAATAGAATGATTGATGTCGAAGCGGTGACTATTGGAAAAAAGTTTTTATGAATTTTGTTTATGGAGAACCGGTTCAAAATTTATGAGATCAAGTATGGGAACGGTTGACAAGGTACGTGATTGCGAGATCTGAACCGTGGTTTATTATTGGTGATTTAAATGAAATCACCGGAAATCATGAGAAACAAGGAGGATCTTTACGTTCTGCAGGGTCCTTTCTCGCCTTTAATAATATGATAAGGAATAGTGGTTTACTGGAATTTTTCCCGCTCGGGGAAATAAAATGTCATGGCAAGGATGAAGAGGAAAAGAATCGATTCGATGTCGGTTGGACAGAGCTCTAGCAAACGAGGATTGGCATACGCTGTTTCCGTGCTCCTATGTTGAGTATCTGGGTTTGGTAGGGTCGGACCACCGGCCAATAGTAGCTTTTTTGGAAGATATAATACCTAGGAGACGGGGACAATTTAGGTTTGATAAGCGGTGGATTGGGAAGGAGGGTCTCATGGAAGCTATTGGTAAGGGATGGGCAATATCGGGGGAGGGCGAATCACGAGTTCTGGTTACAAAAATTATTCATTTTCTCCATGAAATTGCTCGCTTGCGCAAGGACAATCCCCCTTGTGAATTGCAGAAAGCTCTGGAAGAAGTCCAGATGGACAATAGTCGAACGCAGGAGGAGATAATTTCACCCAGCATCACTCCTCAAATGAATCAAAGGTTGATTCGGTTAGCAACGGAGGAAGAGGTTCGATAGGCACTTTTTATGATGCACCCAGAGAAATCTCCAGGCACTGATGGCATGACAGTTTTTTTTCAGAATTCTTGGTCTACTATAAAGCATGATATTATAGATCTGGTTAATAATTTTCTGCGCTCAGGGAAGCTGGATAAAGGATAAACATCACAAATATCTGTCTTATTCCCAAGACGGAGAGACCCACGAAAATGACGGAGCTGCGCCCGATAAGACTTTGTAATGTTGGTTATAAAATCATTTCTAAAGTATTATGTCAGTGGTTGAAGACTTATCTACCCTCATTGATATCGAAAACTCAGTCGGCGTTTATGGCGGGGAAGCTGATCTCGGACAATATACTTATAGCTCAGGATATGTTCCATGGATTAAGGACCAACATATCCTGTCAAAATAAGTTCATGGCTATAAAAACGGATATGAGTAAAGCGTATGATAGGGTGGAATGGAATTTTATTCAAGCGCTATTGCGACGGATGGGGTTCTGCGAACAATGGGTCATGCTGATGATGGAATGCATTTTCTTGGTACAATATCGGGTCCTTATAAATGGTCAACCAAAAGGAGACATCCTTCCACAGAGGGGATTGCGTCAGGGTGATCCCTTATCTCCCTATTTATTTATCATGTGCACAGAGGCCTTGACTGCAAGTATAAAGAAGGCTGAGAGTGAGAAAAAAATGACTGGAATGAAAGTTGCAACGACCTGCCCTTCTATATCTCACCTGCTTTTCGCCGATGACAGCATTTTTTTTTGCAAGGCACACATGGAGGAGTGTCGAACAATTCTTAGGATCTTAAAGGAGTATGAGGAAGTGTCAGGACAAGTAATAAATTTCAAAAAATCGTCTGTCCAATTTGGACATACAATCGTGGAGTACACTCGACAGGAGCTTCGAGATATTCTGGGGATTCAGAACCTATGAGGAAGGGGATCCTATTTGGGATTACTAGAGAGTTTAGGAGGATCGACGACACATGTTTTTAGCTTTATTCAAGACCATTTAAATAATCGGGTGAATGAACGGACTTTTAAATTCTTTACCAAGGGTGGAAATGAAGTAAATATCAAATCAGTGGTTACTGCTTTACCAAATCACGTTATGGCTTGTTTTCACCTCCCAAAGACTGTCACAAAGAAGCTGACAAGTGCAATGGCACAATTTTGGTGGAGTTCTGGGGGAAATGCGAGAGGCATGGATTGGAAATCATGGGAAAAATTATGCGCCCATAAAGATGAAGGAGGTTTGGGTTTCAAGGACCTCATGGATTTTAACACAGCTATGTTGGGTAAGCAGTTTTGGCGTTTGATTGAGAAACCAAACACTTTGTTCTCTCGAGTCCTCAAAGGAAGGTATTTCAGAAAATTATCACCTCTGGAACTGGTCAGATCGTACTCGTCGTCTTATGGATGGCGTAGTTTGTCTCTGCTAGATCTCTGGTTCGCAAAGGACTAATCAAAAGGGTAGGATCTGGGTCTTCTATTCAGTATAGAATGATCCTTGGCTCCCAACCACTCGCCCGAGACCAGCAAATAGAAATAGTTACAACATTTACCCTGATCTGAAAGTGGAGTCCCTCATCAATGCAAATTCGCAAACATGGAACCTACCGGTCATTCATCTCTGATCGATCCCCAAGATGTAAAGATCATTGAAAGTATACCACTGAGTCGGACACAGGCCATAGATAAAGATGGCTGGCATTTTACAAATAATGGAAATATACGGTTAATTTTGGATATCAAAGTGGGACGTGTTTATCCCGACAAAGAACCCCATTACCAGCGTATGGACCCACGGTCGCTCCTCTCAAGGCGTTTTTCTGGAAAGGTGCGATGTCCACCAATGATAAAGCATTTCTTATGGCAGATAGTCTCAGGATGTATCGCGGTAAAGAAAAATTTGCGGGCGAGAGGGATACAATGGGGATACTTATTGCGCTCGATGCGGAGCTGTCGAAGAATCAGTAAATCATGTGTTTTTTGAATGTCCACCAGAAGTTCAGGTACGGGCACTCTCCCGGATTCCATCAAACCCAGATCGATTCCCTACTCAATCACTCTTTACAAATATGGATTACCTGTAATGGAGAGTATCCCCGCAAATTGATGATCATCATTATGCATGGATTTTTATGGTACATTTGGAATGATGAAATAGTAAAGTTTTTAGCAATGTGGATGTTGACCCACACGATACCTTAAAGTTGGCAGAAACTGAGTCCTTACTGTGGGGAGAGGCACAAATTTTCTATCAGCCAACCGGATATTCAACTTAAGGCTTCAGAAGAAGCATTCCTACCCAACACATCGGCAGATGGTGCTTCACAGATGGATCTTGAAAAGAAAAGGACAATTATTCCGGCCAAGGCTGGTTTAGCACATAGGAAGGTTTTGAGGGTTTATTGGGCTCAAGGAATACCCGAGCTAGTCTATCGCCACTATATTCGGAAGTAGAAGCACTTATCTGGAGGTTAAACTACAACTTAGGAGGTTTGTTCAAGATTGTGTATATATTTTGAGTCCTTATTACATTTTCATATAACTTTAGGGAAGCCAACTATTACAAACGGAAGAGGGTGCTCTTGATTCATCACTAATGCACCATGGGTTAGTGAAGTTTTTAATGTATATGGTCTGTAATAATTTTAAAAATGTGATTCAGTGGAACTGAGGATCCACTTTAACCCTCAGAACTTTTATAAAATATTGTTTATATGTAGATGTCTTATTATTATTATTATTATTATTGATATAGTCTATTTATTACCAGTTTTAGCCCATGTTCTAAAGCTCTATTTAGGGTCTATTATGTGTGTCTAGGATATTTTTAGAGTATTTATAGGTCCATGGACGTTTTGGAGATAAATAAAGATACTTGGAGCTTTTGGAGCATTTAAAGGAGAAGAATCTGTAGCTGGCTATTTGAGGAGTCAAAGTACAAGCATGTCGTCGATCAACGACACAACCTTGGAATCGACCGATGATGAAAGACCAAGGTCGATCGATGTTGCACACTTGGACATGTTTTGGAACATCGATCGATCTACTCGCATATAGTCGACTAAAAAGCCTAAGTTCAGAAGACAAAAGACAAGAATACCTTGGACATGTTTTTACCTAGATTTTAGGGTTTTTATATTTATGCTCATGTATTGAGAGCAGAGTGTGCAAGTGCAAGTACAAGCTTAGACAAGGCTTGACACAGCTCACATAGTCTTATAGTTTTAGGTTTTTAGGGAAGAAAATTCATAACTCCTTAGGGAGATTTGTATTGGAACCCCAAATTTTATCTATGCATTCTATTCAGATTATTATTCTTTCTTTGATTTTCTTTGAGTACTCATCAACTAGACTTAGGGTTGAATGATAGCAATCATGAATTATCCCAAAAATAGGATTGCTAGTTAAGTTAATATCAATCAGTTGAGTTCTCCTTAATGTTTGCATTCTAGATTTAATGTTTGCATTCTAGAGTAGCTAACTAGGATCTCAAAAGTAGGACATGGACTACTACGAGAGTAGGTTCTGTGGCAGAACATACTACATTGAACAACGCTATTAGGGGCATGCGAGAGCTGGTCTAATAAGTCTGGTGGACTTATCAAATCTCGTTCACACTTCCTTCTGATTTCACTGTCAATCAACATCAGGCCTTAGCCGTCAATCGATGATCATTCATTTTGCTCACATACAAGAGTTGGAGTTAAAATGGTCAAAATAGTTAATATTTGAGTCCTAGTATATTTACATATTGTGCTTCCTATCCACTATAATCCATTAAACTTGAAATCCTAGATCTAGCATATTTACATTTTCATCAAGTTAGTTTATTAGAATATTTCCACATTTGCATTATTTCCATATTTGCATTATTAGCATATTTTCATATTGCATCCCTACTTCTTGTTAGGGAATATTTCCTTAACTGATTGTTTGCCAACCAATATATATATTCACCTAGCTTAATCTTTAGATATAAGAAATTTATTGTGTGTCATTGCTCTATGTGGATTCGATCTCTAAGTACTACACCTGATATCTTTTGGCAAGAGTACTATTTGTGTGTTAAAGATTAGGGTTAATTTGATAGTGATTTGTTTAGGATATTTATACCCTGCTAGAACAACTAAAACACGCACGTTATATTTGGCGACGTTGTCGGGGATCATTGATCGCCATTAGATTTAATTTCTAGGATTTAGTCAAGGTTTGTTAGTACATTCAAGTTACAAATTTTTTTTCTTTGTTTTTCAGGTGCATGCAAAGAGACACCAGGAGCAATGAAGGACAAGAACTACTATTATCTGACCCCAATAGAATCGAACGTACGATCCGCAAAGAAAGATGACAAGCATCGATCAACATCACCAATTCCGTGTAGACCGACACCTCTTTACGGACAACATCGACCGACATCAGAAGTCAAACATCGACTGACACTGGCTGCCGCGATTCACTTCAAACACCTCTTTACGGACAACATCGACCGACCTCACTATTGATGATGATTTTTGGGTTGGAGTGAAGAGAGAAAAGCTACAAGAGGAAAGAAGCCATTCGCACACACATCGATCGACATTGGCTGCCGCGAATCAAACAATGAGGCCTGTGGAGTTAGCAGAATTGGGAAAATTTTTGAATATCGTTCGACGCCTCGATCGAAGAATCGATTGACAGTTCCCAGCAGCAAAACGGTTTCCTTTTCCAAAAATCGTGAATATGACAACTCTGAAGGAGAAGATGTGTGCATCGGAACCCATGATGGTTGACGAAACTGCCAAGGATCATCCCAGAAAGAAACAGAGGACTGTTCTAGATAAGAAAAGTGATCTTAGAAAATTTGTGGTACCATGTCTGATCAAAAGCAACAAGTTTCTCAACGCCCTCTGTCATAATGGATCATCGGTGAGCATCATACCCAGAGCTATGGTAGAAAAATTAAACATGAAAGTGGAGCCTTCCAGCGATTCTTTCATCTTTCTTGATTGATCCAAAGTGGATTCATGAGGTATTTGTAGAGATGTCCACTGCAAATTCAGGATTTCTTAGTCCCGATAGACTTCCATGTGATGGATATCCAAATAAAATTGAATTATTCCTTGTTACTTGAAAGAGCTTTCATGGCTACCGTGGGAGCTATCTGCGACATGAGGACAAACATGTTGTGCCTTTCCTTGATTGATCACAATGTCTATTATGAAATTTATAAGAATAAACCTTTCCACACAAAATTGTGTGATAATGCAAAACTTGTGTCCATATGCTCTGCAATTATGACTTCGATGAAGAGTCGGAGAATGGAGCATCGATCGATTCGACACCCATCCCCGACTATCAATCGACACTTGCAGTTCAGCAATCGGTCGACGCCCATCCTTTGTTATTGATCGACACTCACACTCCAGAACCGACCAACAACTACCACACATATGGTGATTACAACACAGCCCACCCCGAGTACGACGAAGACTACAGAGAAGAGGAGATGATCGAGTACCGTGGCATTGCTATGGAAGAGGCTTGTGTTTTTCATATTTCCCATCGATTCGGGAATTCGACATCGATCGACGGAAACCCTATGCCATCGATCGATACTGACCAAAGAGCAGCAAGCAAAGTAGAATCAGCTGCATAACGTGAGAAGGAATATGGTTATCTACAACCAGACGAGTTCGGTATCATGAGAGATCCAGACGGTCACACAAGAGCTATGGATGACAGATTACTTAATGTCACGAGGGAAGATATTGCAGACATTCTGCCATAACTAATGGAGCTGGAAATCTTTTGGCGCAACAGTCTGGTTATCGAGCACCGATCGATGGTCACCATACACCATTGATCGATACGCGTCCAATATGCAAAGGATACAAGGAAGATTACAGAGAGGAAGAACAGATCAAATATCGCGGCTAGCATCAAAGGAAGCTGGCTAGGTGGTGAACGCGAGAGTGGATATTCAAGCATCGATCACAGGCTACTCATGGCCTCCGAATGACATCGGACGCGAACCAGAACAAATAAATGGAGCAAAAGACGGACATGCACGAGCTCTTTGTGGGAGAATCCTACATTTATTCTCGGAGGATGTAGGAGATACCCTTATTATGACTAATGGACCGGATAATATATTTGTACAGGAGCAGAAGCCATCGATCGACTCACACCATTCAGCATCAATCTATATGGAGGAGTAGAGACACGAGCCGGTCCGTACTGATCCAGACACTTTCAAGCGACCATCGATCGACACCACCATCCGAACATCGATCGTTTGGCGTTCCGAGCAAGGTACGAGAGCCTTTGATACTGAAGGCAACAGACTTTTCTGCTTGGAAAAGAAAGATGAGTATGGCATCTACAGAGATAAGAATGGTAAGGCACGAGCTACAGACGAAAAAGGTAGTGAATGTGCAAGCTGAAGATATCAAAGCAGTTCTAGAGAGAGCTAATCTGTTTGAGCAGAGCTACATATGTTTACCAGAACATGCAGCAACGAACACTATGTCTAAGAAGGATACACAAACATACAAAAGAGAAGAGATTGATTATATTGTGAATGTGATCTACATAACTCAGGATATGTCACTAGATGATTTTTACAAGAGGTTTGATGATGTCTACGATCCTATAGACACATGCCTGACCGGTTTGACTGCACGCATGGATGAGATGAAGCAAGATTTGGATACTGTTCAGAGACAACATGCGATTGGGGAAAACAATCGAGTATCGATCGACGACAATGCTAGAGCGTCGATCGACGACAATGCCAGAGCGTCGATCGAAACTGATGAACACGGACAGAAGACAACAGCATAAGTACAAATGGAAGATAGTTTCGATGAGACTGCATTTTCTCAGTGCCTGATGAAGGAAGATATTTCTCAGCAATTGGAGGATTTATCAGAGACTGCAATTGCCAGACTTAGAATGCTATAGCGCTGTATTGAGAAACTAGAACAAGAAAGGCATTCAATGGCCTTTTTCAGAACAATTACAAGGAATGAGAAAACCAGAAGAGATGAGGCAATAAGGAACTTGATCAGTACATGGTTTCAGAAGACAAATGAAGATGTCGACACGTATTTTCCAAATGTTGATCCAACTTCCTACTAGTCAGAGAGTTCACAATGTCGAGCTAAAGACTATAACAAAACGCTGAGTGGGAGGCAACCCACTGTTTAGTAAGCTTTTATTTTGTTTTTACTTGTACTACTACTTATTGTGGGTTTTTTATATACTATTTGAGTCACCATTGATCGACACCATAGAGGCACCATTAGTCGACACTGGATCCCGACCATCAATAGACCATACATGCCTACCATCGATCGACCATACATGCCTACCATCGATCGATACTCTTTCACAGAGTTTGGTATCGAGTTTTCTACTTAATCTATTTACTTATAATTTAATTATTCCTAACCAATTTGTAGCGGATTATACTAGGGAAAGTGTAATTTAAGTCTGGGGGAGGTTCTCTAATGCTATTTAATTATTTTGAGCTTTATTTACTATTTATAGATATATATATAAGTTTTTTCAAAAGTTTTATTAAGTCAAAAAGATGAATATGATCAAGATTTATTATTGACTAACCACACTTTAGCATCATTCTTGGAAGGTTGTTGCAGAGATTACTAGAGATACCAAAGTGGATCATACTGCCATTATATCACACTTTCTTAGAAAGTTTGAAGGAACCGAAGCTGATTTCCAACCATAATCCTGACATTATTTGCTTGCATTGGGATTTGGCATACACTGAATCGGATTCCTTATGCATCATTGCACCTTTGGTTCCCTTCTCTCTTTCTCTTCAGTATCTACCTAATAGCTTAAAAGATTGAGATGACTTCCCGAGATGCAGAGAGGTAGGTAAATACCTATGACCCCTTTATTCTAATTCGGAGGAACGATCACACATTGTTGGAAGCGAGGAGTAGGTACAATACCAATGACCCCACTATTCGCCTACAACTTTGCCCAAAAAGCAAAGAAAAGAAAAAGAAAAGAAAAGAAAAAGAAATAGAAAAGAAAGAAAAAGAAGAGGAAAATAAAAAATGAGATGGCAAGATGGACTGTATCCTCATCATTGTCCATTATGTTTGAGATCTAGAAAGATTCGGAGAGAAATGGGGAAGAAAGGGATCAAAGAAGACTTTGTGCCTGGTTGTTCAGATACTTGTAGAGGTAGAATTCATGTGTCTTTTGATCAATACTCACAAGGTAAAACCTACAACTTTATTTTATACAAAGAAATGAAATCAGTAGAGGGGTGAGTCAGACTAGTATTTGTTAAGTTGTTGGTAGACTGGATTTGGTTGCTATACTAGGATAGGGTATATAAAGTTTCTCTGTGATTGACTTGATAGGATGTAGTTGCAACAAATTAAGGTGACAGTTATACTTAGACATTATGTGAGTCTCCGCTTTTCAAAACCTTTTTTACAGGCTTAGTTTGCTAGAGGACAAGCAAAAGGTTAAGTCTGGGGGAGTTGATATAGCCTATTTATTAACAGTTTTAGGCCATGTGCTAGGCTCTATTTAGGGTCTATTATGTGTGTCTAGGATATTCTTAGAGTATTTTTAGGTCTAGGGACTTTTTGGAGATAAAAGAAGATACTTGGAGCTTTTGGAGCATTTAAAGGAGAAGAATTTGTAGCTGACTATTTAAGGAGTCGAAGTACAAGCCTGTCGCCAATCAACGACACAACCTTGGAATCGACCAATGATGAAATACCAAGGTCGATCGATGTTGCACACTTGCCATCGATTGACGCCCAACTCGCAGAAAGCCGGCTAAAAAGCCCAAGTTCAGAAGACAAAAGACAAAAGACAAGAATATCCTGGACGAGTTTTGACCTAAATTTTAGGGTTTTTATATTTATGCTGATTTATTGAGAGCAGAGTGTGCAAGTGCAAGTACAAGCTTAGGCAAGGCTTGACACAAATCACATAGTTTTATAGTTATAGGTTTTTAGGGGAGAAGATTCAAAACTTCTTAGGAAGATTTGTATTGGAACTCAAGTACTTTATCTATGCATTCTATTCATATTATAATTATTTCTTTGATTATGTCTGAATAGTCATCAACTAGATTTAGGGTTAAATGATAGCAATCATGGATTAGCCCAAAAAAAGGATTGCTAGTTAAGTTAATATCCATCAGTTGAGTTGTGCTTAATGCTTCCATTCTAGAGTAGCTAACTAAGATCTCAAAAGTAGGACATGGACGACTACAAGAGTAGGTTCTATGAAAGAACATACTGCATTGAACTAGGCTGTTAGGTGCATGCGAGAGCTGGTCTAATAAGTCTGGTTGACTTATCAAATCTCGTTCACACTTCCTTCTGATTTCACCGTCGATCGACATCAGGCCTTAGCCGTCCATCGATGGTCTTTCCTTTTGCTCGCATACAAGAGTTGGAGTTAAAAAGGTTAGAATAGTTAATAATTGAGTCCTAGTATATTTACATATATGTGCTTCCTATCCACTATAATCCATTAATCTTGAAACTGTAGATCTAGCATATTTACATTTGCATCAATTTAGTTTATTAGAATATTTTCATATTTGAGTTATTTTCATATTTGCATTATTAGCATATTTCCATATTGCATCTCTACTTCTTAATAAGGAGTATTTTCTTTAACTAATTGTTTGCAAATCAATATATATATTCACATAGCTTAATCATTAGAAATAAGAAATCTATTGTGTGCCATTGCGCTCTATGGATTTGATCCCTAAGTATTACACATGATCTATTTTGGCAAGAGTACTATTTGTGTGTTAAAGACTATGGTTAATTTGATAGTGTTTGTTTAGGATATTTATACCATGTTAGAAAAACTAAAACACGCACGTCAATTATCGTATTAGAATATTTATTTATATCTGTTGAAAGGAAAACTATAATAGTGTTATAAATAGTTATTGGTAATATTTACTAACTATTTAGAACTAATTTATATTTACTCTACTTTTTTGGCTAAATTGAGGAAAACTTTATTAAAAAAATTATATTGGTAGGTAAGATGGGATGTTTACTCTATTCTTTTTTTGGTCAAAGATTTTTACTTTATCTAAATATTCATTTTTAAAATGAAATTGATTATAAAAAGTCAAATTCACATCTACGTTGCCATCTTCATCATTATGACAGCTTTGGTACTCACTTCCATTAACAATTTTCCATCAGGTTAATATCCCACTTTACATTCTAAAACCTTTCAAAAAGATCATCTCAAATGTCCAAATCAAAATTTTCCACTATCTTTCTCTTTCTCACTAGAAAAAGAAACTATAGAGAAAGTTTTAAAGTATAAAAACAAACTGAAGTAGCACACAAACATACTCTAATTTCAGACCTGAGTGAATCATCAAACAATGTCGAAGTGTGGGTACAAGTATTACGAGTATGGGAAATTACGTCTCCTCATAACTTGAAAGAGCGACATTTTATAGTCGGTGACCCAAATGTAAGTTATATTTTATTTTTAGTTCTTTTATGTTGGTTTATTTTATAAAAAAAAAATTAGTTTTATTCTCATGGAATTCTAGAGTTCCAGGATCAAAAATTCATAATAATTTGATTAAACACTACTTTAGTTATTTCGATGAAGACCAATGGATGATTTTCATACGATTCAAAGTTACACCATCTGTTGGTTTGGTAAAGAATACTTCAGATAATTCCCACGTTAGACTTGTAGAACACTGATGGAACCCACCCAAGGGATACACTTTAAAATTGGTAGATGGATAAACCTTGCTGCTATGAAACTCTGAAGCTTCAAAGACAAGGGATGTAGAGTGAATGGTCACACGATGGATGCAGAAGGCCTTCGATTTTCCAACTCAGTTTCCTAGGATATGACACACCTAGATGACAATGAGGTTAACCCCCTGGGTATGATGCACCAGGACAAATCGGTCGATCCCTTGGATATGATGCACTAAGTCAGATCGAAAAGATCAATGGATATTACACACCATTGAAAGAAAATTGAGAAACATACTCAAGATTCAAAACTTATGAACACACTCTTATTTTATTTCATTGATCAAATAGCCTGTATATAATAGGCAAGAGGTACCTGAAAGGTCCGAATACGAAAGGGCTAGTCAAACCTTGAAACTAGAAAACTAATGAACAAAGAATACTTGACAAAGAAGTTGACAGGCTTGCAGATTTTGACTCTTTATCTTTAAAATTAGTTACTCTTTTTGACCAGAAAATAAAGCAAGTATTTTGGATCATTCTTGGACTTGTAATACCTCCAAAATGAGATGAAACATATACATAATATATCCAATGGATATTTCAGGCTCTCTTCAAAAAGAATTTTCCTCAAAATCTTGTTCTCTGAAGAAAGAAAAATTTGAAGACATACTTTGTAAATGATCTTGCAGATTTGTAGAACATAAATAAAAACTGTTTTTCATTTCTTCAGAAGATGGATAGATGAGAATGATGGATAACAGAAGTGAAAAACGCTTTCAGAGTGGCTCTGATACCAAATGATGGAACCCTCCCAAGGGATACACTCTGAAATTGGTAGATGGATAAACCTTGCTGCTATGAAACCATGAAGCTTCAGATAAGGGATATAGAGTGAATGGTCGCACGAAAGATGCGGAAGGCCTCCAATATTCCAAAGCAATGGCCTAGGATATGACACACCTAGACAACAATGAGGTTGACCCCCTGGATTAGACGCACCAGGACGGATCGGTTGATCCCTTGGATATGACGCACCAAGACAGATCGAAAAGATCAATGGATATTACAGACCATTGAAAGCAAACTGAGAAACACTCTCAAGGTTCCAAAAATCTAAACTCAATCTTATTTTATTTCATTGATCAAATATCTTTTATATAATAAGTAATAGGTACATGAAAGGTTAGAATACAAAAGGGCTAGTTAAACCTTGAAACAAGAAAACTAATAAACAATAGAGACTTGACAAAGAAGTTGAAAGGCTGGCAGATTTTGACTCTTGATCTTCTGAATTCATCACTCTTTTTTACCAGAAAAATAAGCAAGTATTTTTGGTCATAATATATCCATTGGATATTTCATGGCTCTCCATGTCCAGGACTTCATATATCAGCCCAAGATCACATCAAACATAGTCACGTATTTATGGGTTTTCACTTAATGAAAACTCAATGTTTGTACATGTTCTATTCCAACAAGTTATACAAATGAATTTCGACAACGCCTATCCAATCGGTATGTATTTTGCTATTTTTTTAAAAATATGTTATGTATTAGTAACAAAACTTAACTCCTAATAATAATATATATTGTATACTTTTTTGATGTGTTACTACTTTTAGATCTTTAACTCAGCCTTTTGATGATCCTTATGAGGAGATATTTGAAGTACCTATAACTAAAATTCTCTTTAAGCTGATGGATGAAAGGTAATTATTATTTTTAGTAGAAGTAACTAATATATTACTTGATAACATCTATTTAAAATTAACACTCATCTTATATGTTTGTCACTAAAATTATTACTCACAGTGGGTGTGAGTTAAGATGTGAAGCTTCAGGCAACTTGCTTAAGAATTGGATAGGAAAAGTTGGAGGTTTAGTGAATACCAGAAAACATTTTTAGCTTTGTGTATCTGTCATGTAAGATATGTTGAACAAGGTGAAGTGTTAATGCATTTTAATCACAATGATTAATTTTCAACATATGGTCTAAAATATTTACATCGTTGCCAATGTTCAGGAACAATCACTATCACAGATGGAGGACAATGTACTAAATTTGAATTCTATCCAACATGGATTTAAGAATTATGTTTTACTTACTCGATTTGTACAAATTTTAATTTTTTGAGTTTGTGGACGTAAGGGTCTATGTTAAAACCCTCTAAAGTATATAGACTAAAATAATATTTAAAATGTCTTGATTTGTTGATTATATGATTTTGTAATTTAACGGATGTAAATTAAAATCTAAACATAAATATCATCTTAAATGTATATATATATATTCATTTAATTGCAGGAATGATATTATTATATTTTGTTTATAGATATAGAAATAGAGATTAAAAGAAAGGAAATTTGAAAGTAATTATAACAAAAGAGAATATATGTCAGATACTATTGTATCTAATGAATAACAAAATTGATACCGAGTATATTACTCTTAACCTAAATTATATATCACATTCTCACAAAAGCTTATATAAACACCATAGAAATCACATAGCAAGTATGATTCTAAACTATCATAAAAATGTATATCGACAACTTAGAAGATTTAAATTGTAGATAGGGTGCCGGATTTACCTAACCATAGTATCAAAGTGTCGGGTTTATCTAACTATAGTCTGCGACTGAAGATAGGGTGTTATGTCATGTTGCTTAGGATCATTGATCCTACAGGGGGCTGATAACGGAACTAGATTTCAGATTACATAAATGTATGATTTCATGATAAAATCCAAAGTTATTACAGGGGGAAAATGTGCTTTTTCCTAGACTCTCAAAAATACCTTTTCATAAAAATTTGCCATTCAAAATGAGGAGGCGACAACTCTCAATAGTTGTGGCATTCGCTATATCAATTAATAAAAGTCAAGGTCAATCACTTGCCGATGTTGGTTTGTTTCTACCAAGACCTATGTTTTTCAATGGGCAACTATATGTTGTTCTATCTAGAGTAACTTCTAAAAAAGGATTGAAGTTTTTGACCATTGATAGTAAAGGCAAGCTTCAACATCGAAGAACGTGGTTTTTAAAGAGATTTTCTTGAATATTTTATTTTGTCAACTTTGTAATTTGCTTTATTTTATTTGTTATACGCCTTCTTATTTACTTATTTACCTTATTTTCTCTTTTAGTGCTGCATATAACTATCGTAAATCAGTTTAAGATGTACCTTTTACAAAGATGGAAATATTTTAGACTGATTTTTCTCTCAATGAAAATTTTCTCTTAAAACATTATTTCCTTTTAGTTATTTATTGGAATTTTAAATATCACTCTTTAAATTATAAGAACACTATTAATAAGATGTGTTCTATTTTTAATGTTTTATTATATTTTATTTATTGGTTATTTGAAACAAAGTTTGGTTTTCTAAAGTTGTTACTACTATTAGTTAACCATTTTAATATAATCAATAAATTCTTATGGAAATGTTATGACTATTAAATCATTTCAAGGGGACTTAAAATTTATTTTATTATTTTAATAATATATATCTAAATTACTAAAATATTAATATTTTAAAGATACGTACATGGAAGTATATTTCTCACACTCTTTAATTTAATTTTTGATTACATAGTTAATTTTAAGATAACTTTATAGACATATTGACCAAGATAATAGCATCCATAATATATTTATAAAATAAAAGAATGATTGATGTTGTCTTAACCGATGAAAAATATTTATGAGTCTTTCTCAAACTTTTGAAAATTATATATAAGAAATGAGCACAACATATCGTTGTTGGGATTTCTCATACAAATATAATAATATATATGGCCCAAATAAAATATATGAGTATGAAGAGTATCTATTGTTCAACTCAAACGGCATAATTCTAGAAAAATAGTTTTTATATAAGAGTCTTCATTGTTTTTTCTTACAAAACCTAATATCTATCTTCTTCTTCATTTTGGTATCTCCAAATCCTGGTTGTGTAAGTTTATTTCCTGTATTTTGTTGAACAATACAAGTAGATCAGTTTCCTAGGGTTAGATCTTATTTCGATGGTAGTTTAGTTTTCATGTTTATATTTTGTAGAACATTAGGTCTAATGGATTTGTGAGATTTAGATGATCTAACTGATGGAGACTTATTTTATTATTATCAAATCATTTTCTTATATCTAAACCTTGAATATGAAGGTAGTAATCTTCGTGTAGTGTATACATCATCTCTTCCTATTTTAAAGGAGATTTTTATTATGAACCTGCGGAAAAACAAGTGTAGATGGCAGACAACAGAGATTGGAAACTCAAACGTTCTATGGAAAGTGATTATGGTTCATCATCGGAAGAGGCTTTAAAGTGGGGAACCAAGGAACCTAAATAGCGTTATAGGGTTATTCTCGCTGTTTGTCAAGAACAAATGAATGCCATTTTGCCAAGCATGATGAGGAGATCGAAGTGAACCGTATTCAAGCCAAATTGGAATTACTTGATGACCTCATTGAGTTGTCTGCCTTGAAGTCTGAGAAAGAAAAGATTGAAACGGATCTTAGGCTTGTACATGCGAAGATGGCCCATGTGAAGGTTCTTGATATCGATTAGTTCAAGCTAAGTGAATCAGATATGTCTGAGTAACCCTTTGGCTTTATAAATCTCTAAAACTTGGTGATCGATTTATGTCTTTGGTTTTCTGGCTAATTGTGTTAGGATATTAACATTAATTTATGTTGTTTTAAGTTAATTATTTCTTTGTTTTCATCTCACTTGATTTCTTTATTATTTTTTGTTATGTTGATGTTTGATTCTTTTTGCTTTCTTTGTGAATTCTAACTTTGTTTTAGTGTCTTGTTCTAGTAACTTGGTTCATAGATCAACTTTTAGATAATAATTGGACAGTTTAGGATTATGATACAATTATAGTGTAGATGTCAGTACTTGTTGGAAGCTGTAATCTATAGAAGATTTGGCTTTCCTCTTCTTACAATTGATTGAAAGAAATATGATCATTATAATGTATTATGTTATATTTTTTCTTAAATACATTTTTATGGTTTACAATTAAATGAGTATTTTATATAAATAGTATTGAAGATTTTGTTTACTATATCGATGTTAGTAATGATGATAATTCTGTAAATTGTTTGTCTTTTTTTGTGACATGATTGAAGAATATTTAAAATTCCATATTAATCTAAATTAGTTCCCTATTTAATTGTTATTTCGTGTTATCCAATTCTATCATTAATGTATATCATTATCTTACCAAATCTTATCATGTGATTACAACGATATATTTGGAATATTCTAAACTATATAGTAAAGATTCCAAAGAATTTTGAAAATATATTTTGTTAACAAATACAATAATATTTAAATATCATAATCACATTTTAAAAAACTTTATTATTAATTTTTATTTGAATATAGAAAGTTTATTTCACTAAATGAATAAATTGCAAATCTTCAATCCTCATAAATAATGTAAATTCTCTCATATTTAAAAATAATCAATTACCTAACAAAAATCATATAAAATAGTCTTCTTATTGTCATAATGTGAAAAACATGAAAGTGCTCTATAACTTGGAACTCCATATGCTCTCCCAAAGCTATAGTGAAAGTTGAATCGTACTATTATTTGAGAACACATTTAATTGAAAACATTATAATTTAGTTGGTTCATTAGGTCACTATATTGATTCAGTAAAATTTGATGATGACTCATTATTAAGCTTTTCTAATTAAGTCTGACTCATCAATACACCTAGGAATAGAATTTGATTAGATTTTTGATTAGCCAAAAGCTTGTATTTAACTAAAAGAAAAATATTATTATCTAATTCATTTCATAGCAACCTAATAAATTAGTCAAATACTTTAGAGTAGTCAAATCACGAAGCTAATTTTACATACAAGTCAAATCACTATTACTATACATTATAACAAATAACATTATCTTAATGCATACAAATTTATCATATTATAAATTTCACATTAATAAGATCTGTATAGTTTTATGCAAAATTATAAAGCATAATATATTATTTTATAAACATTTAGCATGTAATTATTTTTATTCTAAATTTTATGTAGGGTATATATATATTTTATAGGTTATAATTTTTTATAATTTTTAGAATATATAATATGATATCTTTAACATATTGTATATGATTTATATATTATAAATTTAGAATATGATATTTATAGCATGGGTTATATGATTATTTTGTTAGTTCAAAAAGTTGTTGCAATATATTTTTTAGATTTGTTTTCCTTGTTATCATATGTAATAATTAAATAGATATTTGGGATCTTTAAATAAAAAATCAGTTGTAATGAAATCATAATATATCTTATTTCTTAAAATCATGCATTCAATATTTAAATATTTATAGTAAAAAAAATCAATCAAAATTCTGGTGCAAGTTACTCCCAAAATATTTTGTTTTAGTTTAAATGCATAATATTCTTTTAGAATTAATTAGAGAATATTGTATTTTATATCTTATCTTGAACTTCATCAATTTACTATATAAATAAGATATTCTCAATAGAAAATTGCCGCCATCGAACTTTTTTATACTCTGAACTTTTTTATACTGTGAACTTTTTGTTTCTTTTGACTTAGTAGATTTTTATTATTTTGAATGTTAAGCTTATATACACATACTTTTTTTGATTTACTGATTTGGTTTTATTTTATATGTAGATGAACTATTATGAGTTTTTTTAGGGAGGATAGTTGAGGTATTGTGAGAAGTGTTCACATTTCAAACCTCCGAGAGCTCACGATGCCAAATTTGCAAAAGTTGTGTGCTTAGAACGGTATATTCTCTACTGAACACTCATGTCTCTCTCATCTGTCAAACACATCAAAATCGGTCAAACACATCAAAATCGGTTAAACACATCAAAATCGATCAAACACATCAAAATCGGTCAAATACATCAAAATCGGTCAAACCCATTTTTTATATTTATGCTAATTCAGTTGTATTTGATTTGAAGGCCACCATTGTATTTGGATCAACAACTGCATGGGACACACTAACTAAAGGTCTTCTTTGTATTTGGTGTCTATGCGATGACAGCGTGTGTATACTCTCTGGTACATTTCCAAAACTCTATAGGTTTAATGTATACTCCCTATGTGCCCATAAGTATGTGAGTCTTATATGTTTATTCTTTGTATTCTTAGGTTTTGCTTGTGGGAAGCCTTACTGTTGAACCACAAGATGAAAACCAAGAGATGGGAAGCTGTTGGAGATGGATTATATCCCTCCACACAGCTCATCGGATAAAAGCCGGCCTAATAAATGTGGACGTTGGGAACGTCGCCGCTTGGACGATAGGGAGGAAATAATACCAGCTCGGCGTGTGACTGGTGGCGAACAGACGACTCTATAGTACTGTGGGACCCATCGAGAAAACCTAGCTCGGCGACACGAGCTCGAGAAGCCGAATTCGTTTTAGGCCGAATTGGCCGATTGCTCGGCCCATGGAGAGAGAGCCTGACCCATTAAAACATAAACTAGATTAGGGAAAACAAGGTGGGAGAATTTTATAAAAAGAGACCAGAAGAGAGAAAAGGGCAAGACAAGAACGGCTAGAAACTAGGGTTTGCATTTCTACTTTCGGCCAAACTTTGTTCTCTAAGATAATTCACCATTCTTTACAACATCGTTTCAAATCATCGTTTTTCGAGTTATAATAAACTCTTCGAAGTATACTCACAAATCAAGTTCTGTCCCCTTTACTTTCATCGACCTAGCTCAGAACTAACATTTGGCGCCCACCGTGGGGCTACCACCAAAGTAGCGTCTCGAGTTGAACGATGAACTTTGAAGACCCTGCCACCAAAGAAAACCCTTCTCCCGCTGTCACCGCGCCCACCATGACCGAAATCATGGACACAATATTGGCGCACTTCGCTCAGAAGAATGAGATGCAAAAGGCGACGGATGAGCGCATCGACATCCTCGCCGTTGCCATCGCCCCCGTACCCAAAACCACAAGCAACCCACCTATGGTCCGCATGCAGCTCTTTTCCGTCAACCCTCTGACCGGTGTACCCGAACCAGCCACAGACACAGCGAAACAAATAGCATTCGGTGCTGGACAGCACTTGGAAAGTTCAGATCCCACCACGAGTCGGCAAATCGCCAACTCCAAAACTCACTGCGGGACATACATTCCAAAATCCATCGCGTCACCAGCTTGGCCCGCAAAATCGAAAGGGTCCTCAAGATACTTTATGCAACCCTTTCACCAAGCAGATTACCGACGTCAAGATTCCACAAATGGAAAAACTTCGAATCCAACCCTACAGCGGCGATTCAGATCCTACTGACCGCATGACGACCTTCAATATCACCGTCGCTCGAGCACATTTCACCGAAGAAGAAAAATACGCCGGATCCTGCCAGCTCTTTGTCGAAAGCCTCTCTAGACCAACCTTGACATGGTTCTCTCAGTTGGCGGAGGGATCCATCGATAATTTCCACGACCTGTTTACGGTGTTCTTGAAGCACTATTTCATGTTCACTCGAGATGAAGCTTCCATCCGATCTCTGGAAAATGTCTCAACCATGTACCGAGAGCTTCAACGATTATATGGAGCGATTCAAGAAATTAGTGTCGAAGGTCCACATTACCGACAAAACTCCTGTCAACGCCCTGCGACATACGCTATGGATGAACTCCGAGTTTAGGAAAAATCTGTATTCACATCCCATCGTCTCTCTGCAAGATGCTCTCCATCACTCCAAAAACTTTATAATGTTATAGGAGGACAAACGAGCGTACTATACTAAGCAAAATACAATGAAGCAAGCAGCAGCGAAGCCAACGGATACGCCCCAGGAACCGAGGCAGCATACGTCTTACGTCAAAGCTGACAAGAAAAAGACTATCATATACACGGTATCTGTAGAAAACTCACCAGGAGCCACAGTCGTGGTCCGAGAGCCGGGCCGGAACGTCTGGGGAAGGGACGCGGCAGGGAAGATTATCCCCCCTGCGTACAGGCACGTCTAATAATCCGACCGCTCCCTTTGACGAGAGAAATTATTGCGAGTATCACAAAATCAAAGGGCATGACACCAAGGAGTGCAAACAACTGCACGAGCTTCTGCTCGCAGCCTTCACCAATGGCCAAACGAACATCGAGCCCACCAAACCGAAACTAGCAAAGAATAACAAGAGCTTGAGCAAGAGTAAAGAAAAGAAGAAAAAACATCTTGGCATGAACAACACAAAACCTTCAGAAGGAGCCGAGACGAATACCCACCGACATGATGGTAACTTGTCTTCCGATGAATAAAAACCGATATCCCGCAGAAAGATATTCAAAATACTCATTGGCCTCTCTTCCCCGTCCTTGGATGAGGAACTGCAGGAGGAAGATCTCTGAAACCTGCTCAAACAAATATCCCAAACCAGCCCTTAGAGTCCCAGAGCGACCAAACAGCTTCATCGACCCTTCGATTTACGAGTAAAATTCGAGCGAGCTAAAGTGCAAAACTTGGAGGAAGTCGATGGCGGAAGCAGTTCCAAAAATGCTGACTTACGGGCAAAACTGAACTCCAAAGCAACTGACTTGCACGCCAAGCATAACTCTAAAGTAACAAACTTGTGTGCCAAACTGAACTCTAAAGCTCCTGACCTCCGAGCAAAACTTAATGGCTTCAGGAGCAAACAAGAGATCACGACGACCGGCCAATATCCATCAACCCAGCCATCGACGGACCTGCGAAAAAATTGCACTGATCAAAAGATTCCAGAATGAACGTCATAATGGGTGGATCTCCACCTTGCGATGATTCATTAAGATCAATTTCGTCGCAAAGCTATCATAGCAAGAAACTGGCTCGTCGTCTCATAGAATGATCCACAAATCACTTTCTCCGCAGCAGACTCGGCCGAAGTACACACACCGCACAATGATCCTCTCCTTGTCGAACTAGGAATTGAGATTGTGAAGTGATATACCTTGTTATTTTACCAATTTGACTATCATTTGGACCCTATTTGGAGTCTGCTATGTATGTTTAGATTGTATTTTAGAGTCTTTTCAAGTCAGGTACGTTTTGGAGCATTATGGAGATAATGGAGCTTGATAGAGCATTCAGAGAAGATATCTAGTAGCTGTTCATAATCAGCTAAGTCAGAGTCGTGGTCAAACCTGACCATCGATCAACGGTGCATGCTTGATATCGATTAACAGTCTACTCGCGAAAGTCTTGGCCGACTTCAAGACATAGTCATGACGAATTAAAATAATGCCTCTGGATGAATTTTGACCTAGTTTATAAATGACATGTCATTGTTTAGGCATGGAGACACTAATTTTATATCACACAAAGTATTATTTACATTTTTTTGTTTTCTTAGTAATTTTGGGGAGAAAATCTGAACTCCTTCAGAGATTTGCATCAGAGCCCCATTATTTATTTTATGCATTATATTATTCAGTTTATCATGCTTTCTAGGATTATGTATGAGTAATTCTCGAGTTAGATTTAGGGTTTATTATGGTATTAATGAATTAGCCCAAAAATAGGATTGCTAAGTGAAGAAATCAATTTTTGGAATTGTGCTTAATGCTTGTGTTCTAGATTAGCTAACTAGAAACCTGAACTTAGGACATAGACAACTACGAGAGTAGGTTCTGTGCCAAAATTAATTCCATTGAGCTAGGTTATTAGATACATGCGAGATCTGGTTTAATTAACCTAGCAGACGAACTTCATGTCCGATAATCGTCGATCGAGACTCTGTCTTAGCCGTCGATCGACGGTAAACTCCTTTGTTTGCATACGAGAACTGGAACGAGAGGGGGTTGGATTTTTGATTAAGGTCCTTGGATATTCATAATTCCTTTTATCCTATCCACTATAATTCACTTGTCTGTAATCCTAGATCTATTTTTCCATATTTGAATCAGTTAACTTATTTAGAAAATTTTCTTTTTGGAATAAAACCTTCAAACAAACCTCCTATTTGTAGCTTGGCTAACTTATCCATTAGAATTCAGAAATCTATAGTGTGTCCTCGCTCTCTATGGATTGGATCCCTAAGTACTGCAATTGGACCTCTCTTGGCAAGAGTAGTTCGTAGGATTAATTTGATAGATTGCCTGCCTTAAAATAAACTTTAACCCAAAGGCTATCAAATTTGGTGTTGTTGTTGGGGAGCAAGGATCGCCATTAGATTTATTTTCTAGGGTTTAGTGTTGGCTTTTTCTTTTATTGCAAGTTATTGACAATTTCTTTTTCTTATCTTTTAGGTGCATGCCCAGCGGTAAAGCAAAAAAGATCAAGGAATTACTCTTCTCAGACCCCGTTGCAATCGAACATTCCATCCGCCAACAAACGCGACTATCATCGATCGGCAGTAGCACTCAACAGCCGATCGACGATCACTCACCAACATTGATCGACAGTACTCATACGGCATTTTTCGACGGTTTCTCGGGAAAGATGGTTACGAATTTAGTTGTGGTTTGAGATGATAGAGGAGACCTGTATGACCTTGAAGGTCATCTTTGTATTGCAACAGGTCAGAGAATTGACTAACATGGAACTGTAATCCATGAACCAGAAGCAGACGCTGTGATAGCTCAACCTGAAGCTGCCACCCAAACAGCTCAACGAACACTAGCAGACTACAATCGTCTAGACCAGTTCTATGCTAATAGATCTGCTATTCGCCCCCAGCTTTCCAGAGGAATGATTTTGAGATCAAACTATCCTTCTTCACACTTTTTGCACAAACACCCTACCATGGATTGCGACATGAGAACCGATGGATCACCTGGAGCGATTTGATGATCTAATATCTGCTACTAAGGCCAATGGAGTCCCTGAGGACTATCTATTCTGCAAGCTCTTCAAGTACTCACTTGCAGGAGATGCTTTGCATTGGCTTAAAGAACTACCACCATGATCTCTGACATCGTGGATAGACATCAAGAATGCATTCATGCGCAATTTCTTCGACGATGCGCGAGCAGAAGACTTGAGGAGCATGATCACTACATTCACACATGAGCTAGGAGAATCATTCAGAAGCTCTAGGTTCAGATTCAAGTCCTACCAGAGAGACTGCCCACAGTACGGTTTCAATGAAGTGCAACTACTTAGCACTTTCTTCAGAGGTATTGATATGCAGTACCAGATTGCTTTAGACACAGCTAGTGAAGAAAATTCAAGCATTAGGAGTCCAGAAGAAGCAAGAAGGCTTATTGAGAACTTGGCGCCTAGCAATAGAACCAAGAACATTGACTATGAGAGGAAGAAATCAGCTTCATCTTTGTGCAAGAAGAATATAGATGAAGTCAAGGCAAAGTTAGACAATGTTAAGAAATTTCTCAAGAATCAAGAATTGAAAGCCCTGGAAGAAGAAGACGAGGAAGAGGATGTGAATGTTTTTGGTGGAAACGGTTACCAGAGACAATGAAAATCCAGGCTACAATTGGAACTCCTATGGTGGCAACATGAGTAACTACAATCAGAATTAGCAACAGCAGAAGCCTCCAGAGAACAAATTGGAAGCTATGGTTGATAGGATACGGGAGCAGCAGCAGCAAATGACTGTGAACTTCAATGGGGAGATAGATTCCATGTACATCAACCTCAACACTCATGTCAAGATGTTGGAGAATCAAGTAAGGCCATTCAGAGACATGAGGCCTTGATTAAGGAGAAAGAGGAAGCTAGTCAGAAGCACCACGTCAGTGCATTGATAAGTGAAGACTATTGCATAGAAGTGAAGAGAGAACAGCTACAAGAAAAAGATTTATGTGTAGAAAGTGCCATGTACTTTGGTAGTTCACATTGGTGTCGATCGACACCCGAACCGGACCGTCGATCTACCGAACCTGCAGAATTGGTTGCCTCGTGTGAATCTTCCAACGTTGATCGACGTCGAGAAGCTAGTGTCGATCGACTATCCCTAAAAACTGAACTTATTCGGTTACCAAGTTTGAGTGCCAGCCTATTTGTCAGACCTTTGAGGATGGAATCAGGAACATAACGCCAATACACATGATCCCATGACAATGGAAAGACACTCCAGAAGGAAGCATAAGATTCCCAAACATCTTCGCGGAGAAGCAACTGACAAAGAGATGGATGGCTTTGCTAAAAGAGTTTTAAAAATTCCTTTAGATACTCAATTTGATGAAGCATATTATACTCATAGATTGTGAATGTTTTTCAGGGAATCCAAGGAAACAGAAAAGGACATAGAGAGCATGTTCAATAACCTCATAGAGAGGATGAAGCAGAGGATTACACTCAAGAAGAAAAATGACCCTGGGAAATTTTTGATCCCATGTTTTGTCAAAGGTCACGAATATCCTAATGAATCTGCGATACTAGATCAGCAGTTAGCATCATGCCTTAGAGTGATGGCAGAGAACCTAAGCTTGAAAGTGGAGCCTTCTAGTGATTCATTCACCTTTTTGGATTGCTCCAAAGTGAATTTAGGAGGTATAGCAAGAGACGTCCAAGTGCAGATTCACAACGCCTTAGTTCCAGTAGACTTTCATGTGATGCATATATGGATTTATTGGAACTCTTCCTTACTCCTTGGAAAAGCGTTCATGGCAACAGTGGGAGCTATCTGCGTAATGTATACAAAGAGGTTGTATCTATCCTTGATTGATCCATACAACTTCTATGAACCAGTTAAAGTTAAGAACAAGGCTACTCAGATAGAATTGGGTGATGATCCAGGTTTGATTGCGACATGCTTCTGCAAATACGATCAAGACGACAAGCCTGCGGACACAACACCGATCGACACCCAACCCTTGGCATCGGTCGACGAGTCGCTTCATCTAGAACCAGCACGATTCCCACCCTTTGGCATCGATTGATACTCACTATCCACCATCGGTCGACGTTATGCCACATATCAGAACGACGATGACAGTCAAGAAGACATAGTCTACATAGAGCAGCAATACCGTGAGAGGATGCCAGAACCTAACAACCTAGAGTACGATGATTCTGATTTTGAAGAAGAAGAAGTCGAGTACCATGCCTTTGCACTCAAAGAGACTGGGAATTTCAGGAGATCCTATGGAAGCTGGAATGCAGCATCGATCGACGGTGGCTCTATGCCGTCGATCGACGAAAACCCGACAGGTTGTGATGATGATTATGGCTACCTTAGACCAGATGAGTTTGGAATCATGAGAGACCCAGATGAATATGCACGGGCAATGGATGGAAGGATTCTCAATGTGTCCAAGGACGATATCGCAGACATACTAGCTATGGCCAACAGATCATAGAATCTCTTTAGATATCAAACATTGGGTGAGGCAATCAGTTCAGCATCGATCGACAGCAACAGTTGGCCATCGATCACCAGTAACAACGAAGCATCTGGGCAGAGACTGGTAACAGAGGAGTTCTTAAAAGACAAGCTTGATGGAGTTTACTTTTTCTCAGGACTTGATGAGGGATAGTATCAACTAGATTTTGGATGATATTTCAGAGCCCACATGTGCTAGACTTAATATGCTGACATGATGCATTCAAGCACTTGAAGAAAGGTTGGGCAGATTGGCATTTTCTCAGAAGAATATGGAAAATCAGCAAACCAGAGAAGATGAGGCTGTAAGAGGCTTTATCAGTGAATGGTTTGAGACGAGCAGAGACTATGTGGATACTTGCTTTCCACATTGTTTTGATGAACCACCTTCCTAGTCCAGAATCAAAACTTCGAGCTTAAGACTATAACCAAGCGCTGAGTGGCAGGAAACCCATTGTGTAGTAAGTTTAATTTTGATTTATCTAGTTATTAATTATGGTTTTTATCTAATTACTTTAGGTTTTCAAAGGAGGAGCAGAACAGTTCGATAACACCATCGGTCGACGACTTGGATGATTCACCATCAGTCGACACTCCTTACTACGTTTGGTAACCTCGACTTTCTCTCAACCTTTTACTTATACTTCAGTTATTATTAACAAATCGACGAGATATCACTGCGGATAATGTTATTCAAGTATGGGGGAGGTTCGCTGATGCATTTATCTATTTTGAGCTTTTATCTATTAATTTTTTCAAATTATTTTTATAGAATCAAGAAGAGGATTATGATCAGAACTTATTTATTGACTAACTATACTTTAGTACCATTCTTAGACATATTGATTGCAGAGATTACTAGAGATGCCAAAGTGGATCATCTTGCCATTAGATCAAACTTACTCAGAAATTCTGAAGGAAACAAAGCTGATCTCCAACCTAATATTGACTACTTTGCTTGCTTTGGGGTTTGGTATACATCGGATCAGATTCCTTCTGCAAGTCTGTAAGGTACTAGTCTGTTATTTTTTATTTCCCTTCTCTTTTTCTATTCAGGATTGAAATGATTTCCTAAGGTGCAGAGGGGTAATTACATTACCGATGGCCCCATTATTCTAATTCAAAGGAATGATCACACATAGTTGGAAGAGAGAGAGATAGGTACATTACCAATGACCCCATTATTCGCCTACAACTTTGTATTCAAAAAAAAATTCAAAAATGAGATGGCAAAATGGGCTGTAGCATCATCATTGTCCATTGAATTTAAGATTCAAAAAGATTCTGATAGAAAAAAGGAAGGAAAAGGATCAGGAAAGACTTTATACCTATACATGCAGGTTTGCAGGAGTTGAGTACATATGTCCTTTTATCGATACTCCTAAAGTAAAGTCTGCATTTTATTTTTATGCAAAGAAATGAGATTAATAGAGGGGTGAGTCAGTTGTATTTGTTGATTTGCTGGTAGAATGGATTTGGTTGCTATACTAGGATAAGACATATAAAGTTTCTCTTTGATTATCATTATTCGATGTGGTTGCGATATAGTAGGGTGATAGTCATACATATGTATTATGTGAGTTTCCGCTTTTCAAACCTCTTTCACAGGCTATCTTTGTTTTGCTTGAGGACAAGCAAAATGTTAAGTCTGGGGTAGTTGAGATACTTTGTTATTTACCAGTTTAAGACTATCATTTGGACCCTATTTTGAGTTTTCGATGTATGTCTAGACCGTATTTTAGAGTCTTTTCGGGTTAAGTATGTTTTGGAGCATTATGGAGTTTGATTGAGCATTCAGAGAAGATATCTAGTAGTTGTTCACAATCAGCTAAGTCAGAGGTGAGGTCAAACCTGATCATCAATCGACGGTGCATGATTGCTGTCGATCGACGGTCTACTCACAGAAGTATTGGTCGACTTAAAGCCCAAGTCAAGAAGAATTACAAGAATGCCCCTGAATAAGTTTTGACCTAGTTTATAAAGGTCATGCCATTGTTTAGGCAGGAAGACGCAACTTTCATATCACACAGTATTATTTACAGCTTTTTAGTTTTCTTAGTATCATTGGGGAGAAGATATGAACTCCTTCGAAGATTTGTATTGGAACCCCATTATCTATTCTACGCATTATATTATTCAGTTTATCATGCTTTCAATGATTATGTTTGAGTAATTCTCTTGTTAGATTTAGGGTTTATTATGGTATTGATGAATTAGCCCAAAATAGGATTGCTATGATGAAGAAATATTAATCTTGTGAATTGTGTTTAATGCTTGTGCTCTAGAGTAGCTAATTAGAAACCTGAACTTAGGACATAGACAACTACGAGAGTAGGATATATGCCAGAATTTATTTCATTGAGCTAGGTTATTAGATACATGCAAGAGCTGGTTTAATTAATCTAGTGCACGAACTTCCTGTCTGATAACCGTCGATCAACACTCGGCCTTAACCATCGATTGACGGTCGACTCCTCTGTTCACATACGAGAGTTGGAACGAGAGGGGGTCAGATTTGTGATTAAGGTCCTTGCATATTCATAATTCCATGCATCCTATTCACTATAATTCACTTGCCTAAAACCCTAGATTTCTTTTCCATATTTGAA
>CAJHQP010005679.1:0-43974 GCA_905132765.1 Moricandia arvensis | reverse complement strand
GATCAAACGATGTTCTCCTAGGATCAAACTGTTTTTGAGCCGTCTAAGCTCGGCTAGTTGGTCTTGCTCACTAATCATGATGAAGTAGTCCAATCCGTGAATTTCAGAAGTGTTCGGACGGTGATTCAGACAATGTGAAATTTTCAGATAGCAATGGTCGAATTCAAACAAGCGTTGTAGGATTCAGACATAACGGTTGAGTTGATAGGTTGGACATCGACGATTGTCAGAAATCAGACAAAATAGTGAAGATTGTTGTCGGACTAGATGAGTTGATTTAGACAGTGATGGATGGATTCAGACAAAGTTGTTTGGATTTAGACTAAGCAGTTAGACTTGTCAGTGTGGACAATTAGCTTGAGCTCAAGTTTTCACCTAAGTAAATTGCCCGGAAACGGTTACAGTCCGAAAAAGGGAAAAGTCGCAGTGGGTAGCCTATCGAGCGTGGGGTGACGGTTAACACTTTTTGGCCGCGTGGAAAATGAGTGGGAACTTTTCTTGACATTTTCTCGGGCCTAAACCGTCCAACGGTTCATTTAATCGTTCTTTTCCATTCCTTCACTTTTCTTTAAGAAAATCCTAAGGCTTAAAGCATAGAAAACTTAGAAAATAAATTGTTTACTCAAGAGAGATTTGGTTGGATACATTAAGTCTAAGTCGAGTATGATCTTCTGTTGGGTGATTCTGACTGTTGTGACGTTCAAGTTTTCGGGATCTGAGGAAAAGTGCGCAAGAGATGTTAGAAAAACGAATCAAATCGACTATAAGACAAAGGTGAGTATGTGACCTGGACTAACATTTAAACTTGTAGTCATGCTTGAATAGTCTATTTGGATGCTATGATATTGTTCTGATTTATTACTTATCATATGATTTACTATATTTCTGGTTTGGACCGAATAATCATTTTTTTCTTTGATGTGTTTGGGTCAATCTATGTGCTTAAAACCTTACGATTTGCTCAGGCATGAATGGATCGTGAGATGGCTTAATGTCTTGGAATGATTATGTCGATCAAGCAATTTATGATAAGCATAACTGACTTAATGGATTTACTCTCTTAATATGTTTGCTTTACTGTTGGTTAAGTGAGACGGGATGACAAATATATGAATCAGCAAATTTGTTGCTTATGCCTTCTTTATGAATGAAGGTCATGATCAAATCTGAAATTATAAAGACAGTTTGATTGTGAAATTAAGGTGAGACATAGCTTGATTGTGAAACTACGGTGAGAAGGAAGGATGAAGGATTCATATAAACTTACGTCAAGTATTACATGTAATAAAATGAACTACTTGAACCTCGATTTTTAATCTATCAGAATCTGTATATGCTTACTTGAATTGTCTTAAAATGAACTAAAAAAAAAAAATCTATGTATAGAAAACTTGAAAAATGACTTAAATATGATGGAAAAAGTCGATTTAAATTCGTACTGACGACTCAAAAATGGGCCGAATCCCTTCAGATTTTTTTTTAATCTTTTTTATCCCTCTGAAGGAAAAATGGAGCAAGAATATTTAAATCTCATCTATTTGTTACGGTTGAACAGTTTCATGAAGGTTCAGGTTTTGTTAGAGCATGATTATCCGGGTTTCTTAGGAGGGTTTCTTGCACTGTTTGCGGCCCCACTGACATGTGGGACCCATGAACAGTGCAAGAACCGTTTCTAAAAACTACTAAATAAGAACCGGTTTTAGAGAGTTTCTTATACTGTTTGCGGGTCCCACTGACACGTGGCGGCCCATGATTGGTATTACATGTAATGGGATTCTAGGGATAATGATGCCCTTAGGAATCCAACTCATAAAGCTCTGCCATACATCTTCTCAGTGTGAAAGAACAAGTGTTGTGATCAGTGATGCTATGGGCTTATGGGAATATCTTAGGAAGGATAAACAGAAGATGTACTTCACGAGCCTTTAGAAATTTCTATTTAAAGAATTCATCCTTTGTATCAAGGGTGGTTTGAATCCGAACCACAAGGGAATCAATTCCTTTGCATCACCACCACCAACACCTTGATCATTGACAACGTTCAAAGAAAGAGCGGACTATGTAGTGTCAACTTGAATGGCGTGTTTAAACTTATTAGATTAAAAAAAGGCTAGTCTAGTCTTCTATATATCTTCCAATAAAAAAAAAGTCATACTAAAGGAAGAGCCATGGTTATTTTGTATGTGGTAGTAATGAAGATGAAATTCTTTGGTGAAGCAAGAAATTTGATCGTACCTACCTTCCGTGTTATATATCTTTTGATCTTGTTGTGTACTTTGCATGTTTTCCATGTAGGAACCAATGAGTACAACCAGGGCCGGTCCTAAGGGACGTAAAGTTATTTATTAACGATTTCAACTAAATTTCATTTTTTTACGAATTTGGAAACTTAAAAAAATGTTTGGAGGTCTATATATATATAAATTTCTTCAAAAAATTTGGAAGCTCAAAGCCAATGTTTCATCCGGCTTACATGGTCGAAAGTACAACCATCAAAGGGGTTTTTGAATGCAACAGGAAGTAAATAATTTTGTGACGTTGAGTTCTCTATCTACTGCTTAAAAATAGGTGTACCAAATTATTCTCTGGCATTTGAGTAACTTATCTACCACAATCTATTTTGGAATATTTAACAGCATAAAGGATAGAGAAACCTTTATATTGTAATTTGGTAGTGAGGCGTGAGTGAAACTTGATATAATTCCTTGTCATTATACGACTAAACAATAACATGACAATTTTTTTTTTTTTTTTTGGGGTTGTTGAAAAAGCGCAATAGTCTCTAGTCTTAAGTGACACACAATCGAAAGACGATAAATCTTGGCATCAAGAATAAGAACTTTTACAAGCTACTTACTGAGTACAGCCGTTCAGTTAAAAGAGATCAAATCCTCTTTGAAATAATTCAGGAGCCGTTAATATTCTTAAAGGTTAACCACTGTACTTGCAGAGGTTTTCAAAACCCATGTACTCGTGCCGTTGCAACTTCCCGATCATGTTCACTATTCCCACGCCACCTAATAACAAAATTACATACTGTAAAAAGAATAATCCCCTCAAGATATATCTTACGGATCAAAGCAAATTCAAAGAGAAAGATCTATCGCTCTAGGATGATTGAGTTGTTGTGTGACTCAAGGGAGGTCACGTACCAAGTGATATCGCGCTGATAAAAATCATGGAAGCCAGGATGAAGATGATGAGAGATGCTCGGCCTAGGACTGTAATCATTCTTCTTACTACATGTTGTCCAACCAAAGCTGCAATTGTTGCCACTCCCACAAGATACAGAGCTACACAGACATTAAATAGACATCCCCGAGGTAAGAAACAGTCTTAACAAACATTATGTATCAGTTAAACTCACCATATGGAACAGGGAATTCGTTTGAGAGATAGTATTCTACAACTGACATGGATGAAGAGAAAGTCATTGCAAAAGTGGCGGTGGCACTTGAGACCTACAAAAAATAGATATATTGTGTGACACAAGAACAAGTGATTCTTGATTATGATAAGTTCACACCTGTGGCGGGACACCGAGCTCAAGAAACAATGGTCCCATGATGAAACCTCCGCCTAAACCAAGTAATCCACCGACTACACCCGCCAATATGCCAAATGTGCAGTAAAGAATAAGCTGACCAATGGTAAAATTAGAGTCTCCTTGTCCATAGATGCAATGATTCTTCTACCCTGGTACAAAGCTACTGCCTCGTAGCCTGATACACCAACTGCAACTGGAATCTGCGTAACGGTAGGAATGTAAGCAGTGTACTCAGCCAAACTAATAAAATAAAATGTAATTGAATCTATACCTGTAACAAGTTTATGACCCAATATGCCACTGAACAAGTTGGCATATTTTTCTGTTTCCATGAAAAGAAGATGAAAAGTTGTAAATAAAGTTTGAACATGTAAAGTATGCTCCAACTGATACATATGAATGTGTACTGACCTTGGCTATCTGCAGTGCCAGGAAAACAATCCAGACGAAAACGAGAAGTCCAAGTTCCTTCCAGTATACATTCTCAATAATACTAACCTGCAGTAAATTAGAGCATTGTTAAGTGTTTACATACCTTGCAAACACATAACTAGCACTAGTCTAAAGATAATAGAATTCACTTCTCGTTTCTTGTTTGTTTCCAGGATTGGTACTAGGAGCTGAAGGAAGAGGCATATATTCCACTTCTGTGCCTGATGAAAAGTAGTGAGCAGTGTTTAACCCAAAAAAAAAAGAAAAAAACAGAGATTGTAATATGATTGTCGCTGAAACATGTTTAACACAACAAAAACTCAACTCACCATTTGTCTCTAAACGCTTAGCAGCTTCCTGTAGCACACAACAGAAACAGTTAAAGACTGAAAGTTCTTACACACTACAAATCAATTAGAGGAGGCTGAAATTTCTTATAAACAATATTCTAGAAAGGATATTAACTCCTGAAAGTTAGTGATGTACCATTTTCTCTATAGTCTCCTTATTCCAAGTCTCACAACCTTTCAGAAACGCCTTTGTTGATGTACCTGCATACATTGATATAACTCTTAACCGTTGATTGAGAAAAGATAACATATATATACAATATTTACCTAGAAAGAGGATAATGAGTAGTACAGTGACCATCCAATCAGGAAACATCACATTGAAAGCGACACCAACACTAATCCCAAGCATAAGCATGGGCTGGATCAACAGCGCTAGATCATAGTCAATGATAGGCATATCAAGCGTAGGATGTCTCAATCTAAGATTATAATACACAGTTGACACAGAAGCTCCCATGATCATGCCTATAAAAAGAATCTATGATCAAAACCAAGAAACTCAAAAAACAATGGTAGAAACTCATGATCCCACTTCCTCTTACATTTTGAGATAGCTGTTGATGATTTAGGATCAAACCCGAGAATCAAACTGAGCATAGGTACGAAAATGCCACCTCCACCAACACCTCCTACGCTACCAAACGCAGCTCCAAAGAATCCAACGAGAGTGCCCAAAACAATTTGCCAGTTCAACTCAAATTCCTGCGGGGAAATGATTTTATTTATTTATCATTATTATTATTATTATTCAGTGCCGGATCAGATTATTAAAGAGAATAGGGAGAAAAAGTACGTACGGGCCAGACATGATGATAACCTGTCTGATCAGGTTGCCATAGAAAATCCACGGCTCTGAGGAAGAAACTGGGTTCCCGCGTCTTGGAATCATAATTTCCATTGAAGCCTCTCTTCCTCTCAGCGGAAACGAAGGCAAACGCTATAGCGAAGTTGGTGAAGAGAACGATCACGGATCTCAATCTCAGACCCCGACACTTCCATCTCTCTTCCCACATTTTGTTTATTACACCACTGAATCCGTATCTTACGTTTTCTATATAACCTCTGTTCTCTCTCTCTCTCTTTCTTTTAAAAGTTTCACCAGAGTCTGAGACTTCGAACCTAGACGTGCTAGATGGACGTGGACGTATGAGAGGATTAATAAAATTAACAGTGAGTCAATTATAACATCTGTCGCCCTGCTGTTTTTACTTTAAAATCAAGATATGTATTGTCATTAATGACGCCAGATAACATAGATAATAAGTTTTCTTTTGTCAACACCTAATATACTATTTTGCTTTTTTATCATATTTTCCACGATTTTACACTAATTAGTAATCTTATTCTTTTTAACACTGATTTATGACAATATTATAATTATGAAAATAGCATAAATAATTCTATAGCCGACAAATGTTTTTTTATCTTTTATGTTTGATTGCATCATTCTGATCATTGTATTAAAATCTATTTCGAACCAGTTTTACTTTCATCATGTTAAAATTTCATGTAAACATTTATAGTTATTTTAATGTTTTCTTTGTTTTATAATTAGTGTTATTTAAATTTTTTTTTGTTATAAAAAGTATCATTTTAGATTTTAATATAAATTATACTTACTTTCATCTTAAAATTAATTGTAAACTACATTAATTTTATAAATAATTTTATTTATTTAAAATATTATTAGTCAAGTGTAATTAATAACAATTTAAACACATTTCAATTACTTTCTTAATTTGTGTGTAAAATATTAAAATAATACTTATTAATAAATGGAGGGAATAAATTATTTTTGGAACTTAAAACATAAACCTTTTGATTAAAAATATTAATAAATTCGAAGTTAAACCTTTGAACTAAAATCATTAAATTAAAGGGCTTTCAATTAGTTATCTTCTATACTACTAATAAAGTTACTATTTCTCTTTAAAGCGTGACACATAAGCTTTTATAAGCATTGTCGTATTGACGTCAGCTGAGTATAATGGGGTTTTTCATTTTGATATAGACACAATCATGATCAATATTTAGTTCATATTAGTGGCGGACACGTAACGGGTTTCAATTGACACCACATAAATTTATTATTTTATTTTTTTCTAAAGTTTAAATTTATCAAAACAAAAATTCAGATTCGATAACAAACTCAATTTGAACAAAAATTCTCAATTCATCCTATTACATTCTTGGTTTCGTCCACCCACTAAACTTGGCACGTTCCGCTAGTCAGCTTTTAAAATCTTTAAGAAATCGATTGTTGTTCTCAACCATCGACGAAAACCTTGGAAAAGTGAGGTTCTCCTCGTTACCTCGGATGTCGAAGGTTCCAAGTCATCTCTGGAATAGCTGACTCCCGATGAACTCCTCGAAACTTATAATCGTCATTGTCGATGAAAAATTAGGCGAACAATAGAAGAGGGGATTCGAAGGGACCCTTACCAAAAAGAGCTTCAAAGAACCGAGCTATACACCTAAGTAAACTGCCACGAACCTGCAAGAAAACAGGTTGGGATCTCCGCCACTCTCTGTCAACAAATCTCTAAACTATATGTGCAATTCAAAAAGCTAACACACCACAACCAAATGATCAGAACACAGAGTTGAAAAATGAGCTATGAACAAATGTAGACACCAGGATGACCAATGACTCCCGAGAGCCACCCCGACATTTGCAGCCTTCGAGAACCGGAACTGCTCTGTGAAGATACCAAACTTGTGTCAACGGAAAGGAAAACCAGAAGTCGTCGCCTCTAGAGAGAGGAGCTGAGACATAGAGTCGAGAAAGTAGGTTCCAAAGCGATGAAAACGAACACAGAGTCACCAAAGATGACCATAGACGACCACCATATACAAATACGCACTAGACCTCAACGAGTCGAGCTAACGCGAGTACCAACCCTCCTACATACAACACATTAGAAATCGCCACCAAGAACAGAACCAAAAATATCGCTTGATTACAAAGCAAAGGAACCGAGGCAAATCAACACCGAAAAGGATTGAGAAACCAGTCGCTGCAAACGAGAGGCCCACCGTCTGAGAGAAGCAGCAAGTTGGCGCTAAACGGCGAACCAAACCATCACCCGCTTACTACGACGCATAAACTGAGAGAGTGTAAAACAGAAACCATCTCTCCTAAGACCCTAAAAGCCGACTGCAACAGCGAATCACCACCACCACGGCCTCACCACGATTCCAGAAGAAGCAGAACACCACCAGAGACGAAGCTCCTCGTGACAATGCACACTCCGAGACAAAACCCTAGAACCAGAATCGACAGCATATCGGACAAGAGGTTAGGGATCGAGGAAACAACAAAGGAGAAAACGAGATTCAGGGAGACAGAAAACCTCTGGAATCGTCATGCGCGCGCACGCGCCGCCAGCGCCGGAGCAAAACTTATGATATGCTAGGTTAGAAAGAAAAAGGGTAAGAGAGGAGAGAGAGTAGTTTTTTTTTGGTCAAACCATACTTATATTTAAATTAGGGAAGTTCAAACTCCATGAAAGGAGGATACAAAACTCCATGATAGGAGGATACAACAAAGCTACAAGGAGCCAAATGGAGTACGAAACAGATAAAACTTAAGATAGAATCGAAATACAAATCACAACAAGAAAACATTAGAAATCGCATCACAACAGTTTCATGAGCTTCTTGAAAGATTGTATCTCGTGTAACCCAAAGAGTCACAACCACTGCACTAATGGCAATGAAGAGTGTTAGCCGGGAGGAGAATCCTTGCAATACCAGCCACACATGATCATCCAATTCACTCAATACATGAGGAAATATTGGGAAAAGAGTCGGCTCCAAACATGAGCCCAACAGGACATCAATACCCGCCATAACCATACTCACCAAGCAACAAATTACAATGGTGTTCTCTTTTAACTGCCACCAAGAAGAGAAACACACAAACGCTGCACCACAAACCAAGTTGAATACAATAATAGGACTGCATACTGCAGTAAGGAGTTGCAACAACACAACAGAGAAGCAGCTAAGAGGCTCAAAGATATAACCAAAGGACAATGAGTCCTTCAATACATCACCAATTAAAGTCAAAAACAATAAATCCAGTGTTACCCACAGAGCTAGTATTCATCCCATTCAATAGAAGAGGGGTAACTTGATAGTAAAGAGTTAAGGTGGACCTGGAATTCCTTAAGCCGATGAGGAAAAGGAAGGCTGGAATAAGAGTTGAGACAAGAGTCAAAAGACCCATTCACGAGCTTACAAAGATACAACATGTATACCACAGGAAAGGAACGCCAATAGACAAAGACAATGTCACCAGTGAACATAAGAGCAACACCACCACCACTAAGCTTAATCGAAAGCCTTGGAAAATCAGATTTGGGATTAGGGTTGCTTGTGGAGAAGAGCTGGAGGAAGTGACAAGGATTTGAAGAAGAATGAGGCTGAAGGAGGCGTCTGGTGGGTCTGGAGGATCCGGTGGATCGACGAGAGAAGGAGTTTCAATCGGATTGTGCTTCTTTGGCGGCGGATCGGGAGGAGGCCTCGGTTGTGAAGGAGGAGGAGCTGTCACCATCATTTCAAGGAGGAGCAGCAGTGATGCATCAAGCCAAGGGACGAGTAACAGGACTTCAACTGTAGAGATCCATCCAAAACGGCGCTTCTAGGGAAAAGTGCCAGTGAAGATTTTTTAGGGCGAACTCTTCTTATTTGAGAGTTGGTTAAAAAACAGTTGGAGAGAGAGTAGTTAAGTTACTGTTTAAGATGGTGAAACTTGATAACCAAAGTCAGGCGGGTAAATTTATCTTTCTCCCCATAGTTTATAGATTCATTAAGCTTAACCCGTTTATTTTCGTTTTTGACAACAATTTTTATGTTTTGATATCGGTAATAAGTTTTTCTCGGTCCACCACTGGTTCATAACCCGCTAATATATTTTTATTTCATGCCAACACACAAAGTATGGTTGACGATTCAATTCCTTTTTCGTTGGATAACAATGTAATTCCGTCACGCGTATGAACGAATCCATTGCACAGTTTTTTATTCATATAGTTATAATGATTTTTCACAAAGACCCATCACGCGATGAATCAAGCAAGCAATACTCATTATAATACTTGTCAACTTTACCTTAAAATGTTCCATTTCTTTTTGTGTTTTTTACAACAATTGTATATTTCATATTTAATCCATCAACTAAGTAGCAGTAACATTTTAATAATATTCGTTGTTAGTTTTCTTCGGTAAGCATAAATTGAATCTTCTGGATTGTTCATTTCAAGTTATTTTACGCTACAAAAATTACTTGTATAGAAAGTTAAGGAAACTTTGATGATCTAATAGTCGAAACAATTTCATTGTCGTATATGAAATATGAGGTGTCTAAGATAAATATAACATCATCTATCCATAATATAGAAACAATTTAAAATAAATATTAGCATGATAAAAATTGATAAAAATCTATAATTTAATATATATATATATAGGCCGGTGGTGTCTGAATAATGGTTTTTCACTAATAATTGATGAAATTTAAATAGTTAAAAATTAGTAGATTTTGATTTTAAAAAATATTATTTTGATGTATTTAACCAAAAAATAAAATTTAAACACAAAACAAAAATTTATTTAGAGGCTTACAGAAAATAATAGTAAAATGTGAAATACTTTTAGTATCCAATGAAAAGAAAATAGTTTATATTTATATATTGCAAATAATTATAATTTTGATATAAATGTTATTTAAAAAACATTCTCTTCACAATAATTGAACTTTTAATAATTCAAGGGATAATATTCTCAAAAAAGAATTTGGGCAACCCATAAAAACACAATAACTCCTTCAAATGGATAACTATCTATGCTTCACTTTTTCACCAATTTCTCTACTCACATTTAAACATATGTTACTACATGTCCCTTCTTTTTGTTTTCAACTCCATTATCCATGTGTGTATTTATAATAATTCAACTATCTTTTCTAATAGATTTAAGTGATTTAACTATTTCATTGTATATGATCGTACTCAAAGTTCTAAAAACTGGTTAGGTGGTGCCTATCTGAAATTATTTTTTTAAATCCAATTTATACCGATTTGTATGATTAAAATTAATTTTAAAAAATTAAATCGGTTAAAATATATTAATTGATTTAAATTAGTCTTAAAATTTTAAATTAAGAAATAATGTTATTAAAGCTTTTTTAAAAAAAAATAGTTTTGATAGTTCTTCACAATAATTTTTATAATAAATAAGTTAATAGTTTGTTAAATGCTTAAGTCTCGTTTAGACCCTAAATTATCCGTATAGTCGTAATCCTCTATATAAAACGTATAGTTATGTCTCTATCCATTTTTAGAATATTGGTCTTACTAAATAGATGTGTACGGTTAGGTGGGCTTTAATTTAATAAACGAAAGAACTATCAGAGATGGTAATCTACTTTGGGCTTAATAATCAATAAATTGGCGAACAAAAACAAAATAGAGATAAATATATGAATATCCAAAAATATATGGGTCTTATTCGTAATTCAACAAGAATATTTATTTTCTGACCTTGGGCGTGAGTGAAGTCCCCTCTTTCTCGTCGATTCTTAAGAAATAATAAGAAGAGAAGAGAGAAACAAACCATAATTCGATTCGATCGCGGCTCAATGGATTCTAAAATGGGAAATTTCCTCGACTCCATCGGTTCCTTCTTCAGCGGCGGCGATAAGATCCCTTGGTGCGACCGTGATGTCATCCTTGTAAGTTTTCTCGGTGAATTTCTCATAATCTGTTTGATTTCTCATAGTGAAAACGCAACTGATCTGTTTAGCTTCATGTCTCTCGTATGCGTCTGAGACATCTTGACTTAACTGCTGATTTATCCGACGTTCAGATTTTATAAACGTCAGACCCTGAGTTCGTACGAAAAGTAACCGCGTCAATCAAACAAACAAAAAAGATTTATAGAAAAAAATAGCCGCAGCCGTAGAAAGATGACGAACAACACTAATGTTTTTCTTACACATGCTCTCTTTGTTTGTTTGTTTGTTTTCAGGAATGTGACCTTCTCTAATGAAGATTTATAGAAAAAAAAATTTTGTTCTATAAAAAATTACACGTGTCAATCAAACGAAAAGATTTATAGAAAAAATAGCCGGAGCGACAGAAAGCTGCGTCTATCAACCGAACATCACTAATGTTTTCTTACACATGCTTTGTTTGTTTGTTTGTTTGTTTTCAGGAATGTGAAAAAGAAGTTAAGAGCGCAAGTGAAAGTGACTCCGAAGATCAAAAGAAAGAGAGCATTATGCGACTGTCTTGGGCTCTTGTTCATTCCGACAAGCCGAAGATATCCAGCGTGGAATAGACATGCTCGAAGGTACACTCTTTATTTACAAGCGCTTTTGCTTGTGTCTGAAACTGACGAAAACTCTTTTTTTTGATGCAGCTTCTCTAGCAACTAGTAGTCCTCCTTTGCAGGACCGAGAGAAGCTTTATCTTCTCGCTGTTGGTTATTATCGTACTGGAGACTACTCAAGAAGCAGGCAGCTCGTGGAACGTTGTCTCGAGGTTGATTCTTTTTTTTTTCACTGACCCTTTATCGATAATAGTGTTCAAATGTTTTACTCTTTAACGTTTGGTTTCCCCATAGGTTCAACCTGATTGGAGACAAGCTTTAGCCTTAAAGAAAACCATTGAAGACAAAATCGCAAAAGGTAAATTAAAATGCGGCTTTGTTTTTTGGCTAATCTGAAGAATATGATCTGTGATGTTAAAACTTTGTTGGTCCTGATTTGCAGATGGTGTTATTGGGATAGGCATCACGGCTACAGCCGTTGGCCTCATAGCCGGTGGAATCGCTGCTGCTTTGGCTCGCAAAAGTAACCAACCACCCTTGCAGATTCTTTGTGCCTTTCAGATGTTCCATGTTATCTTTCCAAATTATTACCTTACTTTATGTGCTCTGTTCAAATAGTAATTCTCCTTTCTCACACCTATATCCCAAAGTTAGACCCAAACTTACTGTGTCATAAATTGATAACTGTTTGTTTGTAGAAGATATAGCATAAGATATAACTAATCGTCAACCACGTCGTTCACTTCATAAATCTCATGAACGTAAGACATAAAACAAATAATTTCGCTATACATATATGCGTAATGATCTCATTTAAACATAGAAAGTTGATGGAATGTTAATTTAAGACATCAAAGAACACACCAAAGCAAATTTCCATGGAAAACAGAAATTGGAAGGAAACCAATGGCATTAACTTGAACATAGTGTAGATTAAATAACTTAAGCAACTAGACGGACCAAGTTTTACTTCACCTATTTGTTACGTTAACTAGCTTGTAGGTTATATATATGTGTGCAAATATTTTGTAAAAAAATAATCTACATTTCAAAATGGAATGATTATACATAAGTTATGAATTGTTATTCAAATTTTAAGGTGCTGATAATATTAATTTGGCCCTTTAGACAATTTGTAATGCCTCAAAAAAATTCAAAAGAAAACATCTAAATAGTTAAAATAATGAAAGTCTAGAGGCTACAAAGTCTAAAATTTTGTATAAGTTCTACTTTCAAAACTACTAAAATAAAAATATATAGGGAAATTATAATTCACCAATGATAATATTTTGGATGGATGTTACAAAACAGATAAAGAGTAAATAAATCACCAATAATCAACAGATGATCCAAAAATTACTGTCAAGAAACCAAATAAAAGTATCTGACAATAGCTATCGAGCATGGTAATAAATTTTGAGAAACTGGTCTATAAAGTCATAAAAAAAAACTTCTGTAGTCTGATTACCGATTTCAGGCGTTTATTAGCATGCCACATAACATTTTGAAACCCGTCTCAGAACTTTGATAATCATTCTTAAATATAAATAATTATGAAAACATACATAAATAGGAAGTCATCAAACTATTTAAACACCACAACAACATATTAAAACAAATAAAAATAAAGATCGGTAATTCTTAAACTTATTAAATTTTGCAAAAAGATGAAATCTAGTGTTTTGTTTGCATCTCTTCTAGTATATTTTTAGTCATGTAAGATAATTTTCAGTGATAAATAATATGTTACATTTAATAGTCTTATTATTTAAAAATAATATCTAATAAGTCTTTATACAATTGAACTTTGTAGGTACCTCAAATATTTTTGCAAATGTTATAATTATATTATATTATATCGTTTTGTTTTTGTTAAGTTTATATATATATATAATATATTGTGATGTAACAAAGTTATATATATATATATATATATATATATATATATATATAAGAAGAAACAAATAAAATGCATACCAAAGAAAAGGAGAATGATGTTATTGTTGTTCTGAAGGGGTAACATAAAATGATCACATTACAACTTTTATTATAGATAAAAATTTCACAAATTTTATTGTAGGCATTAATGATTATGAGATCCAATTCGAAGACAATACGCAAAGTATTGGATTTGTAACACCCCCTCTTTGAAGACCATTATCATTAATATTGTGTTTTATGTTGTCTCATTAAAAAGTTTATTGGAAAATCTAGTGAGAAAAACATAGTAAGGTAAAAAGAGTACAACTCAGAAGCTTCCCCTTGAATAGATGACCTTTACAAGTCTTGTTGATGATGAATTCCAATGTTGTAAACATGTTTTCTAAATGTTAGTTGGTAGTGACTTCGTAAAGAGATTTGCAACATTGTCATAAGATCTCACTTCAATTTCTTTAGTCTTCTCGAGTTCTTGGGTATATGAGAAGAATTTCGGCGAAATATGTTTGGTTTGGTCACTTTTGATGTATCCTTCCTTTGTTTGAGCAACACATGTTGCATTGTCTTCATATATGATGGTCGTTTTTGAGTTGATGTTGATTTCACTACTTGATATGATGTGTTGACTTATTGATTTGAGCCATACACATTCTCTACTTGCTTCATGGAGAACAATTATTTCAGCATGGTTCGAGGAAGTAGCTACAAGTGTTTGTTTCTTGGATCACCATGATATAACAGTTCCTCCAACTGTGAAGACATACCATGTTTGTGATCAAGCTTTATGGGGGTCAAACAAATATCATGCATCTGGAAAGCCAACCATTTCTCTGTTTTAGTCGAAAGAATAAAATAATCCTAAATCAATCATTCCTTGAACATATCGAAAGATATGTTTTATCCCACTTCAATGTCTTTGTGTAGGAGATGAGCTGAATCTTGCCAAAAATTAACGGAAAACAAAATATCAAGTCGAGTACAGTTTGCAAGATACATAAGTACTCCTATTGCCCTCAAAATGGCACTTCAGGACCAGGTATATCTTCATTTTCTTTATGTGGTTGAAAGGGATCATTTTTGACATTAAGTGATCTGACGACCATAGGAGTACTAAGTGGAGTTGCTTTGACCATGTTGAATCGTTTCAACACTAATTTCGTATATGTAGATTGGTGTACAAATATACCCCTACGGAAATGCTCAATTTATAGGTCAAGACAATACTTTGTCTGTCCAAGATCTTTCATCTCAAATTCTCCTTTTAAATAATCGGATGCCTTTTGTATTTCTCCTTGAGTTCCGATAATATTGAAATCATCAACATATACAACAATAATTATAAATCCATGTGATGTTTTCTTGATGAAAATATACGGGCATATATGACTGTTTACATACCTTCTTTAGTTAAGTATTTACTAAGGCGATTATACCACATGCGTCGAGATTGTTTTAAGCCGTATAATGATCTTTGCCAATTTTATTGCACATAGTTCTTTAGGTTTAGAACTTAATGGTTCTGGCATTTTAAATCCTTCAGGGATTCTCATATAAATATCAGTGTCCAAGGATCCATATAAATATACAGCAACAACATCCATTAGACGCATCTCTAGATTTTGATTGGCTGCTAGACTCATCAAAAATCTAAATGTGATTGCATCCATAACATGAGAGTATTTTTCTTCATAATCGATCCGAGTCCTTTGAGAAAATCCTTGAGCTACAAGACGAGCCTTGTATCTCATTATTTCTTTTTTTCTCATTTTGTTTCCGAACAAAAACCCACTTATACCCAACTGGTTTTACCGCTTCAGGTGTGATTATAATAGGTCCAAATACTTCTCGTTTGTTAAGCGAATCAAGTTCAACTTGTATTGCATCTTTCCATTTTATCCAGTCGTGTCTCTTTTGACATTCTGAAATGGACTTTGGTTCGGATCAGCTTGCTCTTCACTTATTTCCTTTGAAACAAAGTACGAAAAAACTCATCAACGCCATTCAATTTGTTTCGATTCCATATTTTTTTTTATCAATGTAATTTATAGAAATCTCATGATTTTTTCAGAATCATTGTCATCACCCTCATGGTTTATTTCTTCAGAATTTCCTTCGAGGTTTGAAAGATTTTGTTTTTTTCGTCTCCTTTGTTTTCTAGGGTTCTTATCTTTAGAAACAACATGTATACCACGCTTCAATCGTATTTTAGAATCTTGTGTATTATCTTCTATTCCACGTTCATGTGTTATTTCTATATGATCATGAGCATTTGCAACCGGTATATGTGATTTTGTTATTGTTTTAGTGTCTGCAAAAGCATAAGGTAGTTGATTTGTGATGGCTTTGCAAATTTATAATTCGACGGACCTCTAATTCTGACTGTTTAGTAGGAGGATCAAGATGTAGTAAAGATGGTACACACCACGTGATATCCTTTCCTACTTGCTTATTTTCTCCCCAATAACTGGGAATACCTTTTAGTCAAAGTGCCAATTGGCAAAACATGCTGTAAATATGTCACTAGTTTGTGGTTCTAGGTAACATATAATCGATGGAGAATCACAACCAACATATATCCTTAGCCTCCTTTGAGGTCCCATCTTTTTATGTTGAGGAGGTGCGATTGGCACATATACGACACAACCGAAAATATTTAGTTGAGAAATATTTGGTTCTCGTCTAAATATTAATTGTATTGGAGAGTATTTGTGATATGCACGTGGTCTTACACTAATCAGTACTTCTGCATGCAAAATAGCATGTCCGCACACAGAGGTTGAGAGTTTTGATCTCATAATCAATGGTCTTGCAATAGTTGCAGAAGTTTAATTAATGATTCAACCAAACGATTTTGTGTATGAACATGAGCCACATGATGTTCCACATCAATATCAGTTACCATACAATAATCTTTAAATGCTTGAGAATTAAATTCACCAGCGTTGTCTAATATAACTCTCTTTATCGAATAATCAGGAAATTGAGCTCTCAGTTTGATTAAAATCTCGCAAAAATGCCATATTTCGAGAAGACAAAGACAAACGTGTGACCATCTACTCGATGCGTCGATCATTACCATAAAATAATAAAGTGGTCCACAAGGTGGATGTATAGGTACACAAATATCACATTGAATTCGTTCAATGAACTTTGGTAACTCCTAATCTATTTTTTTGGTGATAGTTTATAATCAACTTTCCTAGAGAACACACATAACATTTATTTTATTTCCATGATAAACTTCTTTGGGTTTTAGTGAATGACCATGTGAGTTCTCGATGATTTTTCACATCATTGTGGTGCCTGGATGACCAAGGAGTTCATGCCATAGTGTAAAGTCTTCAAAATTGTCCTTAATCACCAAATGTGATTTAATGGCACTTATATATGTATGATCCAGATCAGAAGGAAGTTTTGGTAGTTTATCCAACACCTTTTGTTTTCCCGATTTCTCAAGAGTAATATACATATATTTCTTTCCATCCTCAGTTGCAAACTGAGTATCAAATCCTTGAAGATAGATGTCTTTAAAACTCAACAAATTCCTTTTAAAATTTAAAGAAATAACGCGTTATTTACCGAGAATTTTGTCCCATAGGTAATGTGAAATGGGCTTTACCAATCCCTTCAATCAAGTTTGCAGGACTCGATATTGTATTAACAATGATATTTATCGATTTTAGTTCAGAAAAATATTTTATGTGTTCCAGAATAGTGTGCGTTGTTCCACTATCTTGTATACAAATATCTCTAGCATTGTTCTTGGTTGGTGCTCCATTTATAATGTCCATTTCTGAGACAAACAAATGAATTAACAAAAATAAGATAACATTGTTCATAAAATATTATACATCATTAAACATACAGTAATTATACATAAATAGCTGAAAAGTATACAATAATTATACATTAATCTTCCACAAGTAACAATTATTTATGGTATAATTGTGGAACTTCAAGTCACATGATCGGTATTTAAGCTTTTGTGATAGTGGTTTCCTCGAAATTATTCACAAAGTCAGACGCATCGAGGTACGTTATGCCCTCAGAATGTTCCGCAAAGTTTACCTCTTTTCCTTTCCCTTTGACAGACTCTTTTTATAGAGCACAAAGGTGTGCAGGGGTACGACATACAGGAGACCAATGTCCCTTAATACCGCATCTAAAACAAGATTCTTCTCGCTTATGGGAGGTACTTCTTTGGTGTTCTTTTCCCTTAGGGATTGCTCAGAGCGGACCCGCTGAAAAGATTTACTATCTTGTGGATTGTATTTTCTTCCATGTCCGTGATAGTTTTAACGACCACGATTCTGAAAAAAATCTTATGTTCTTTCACTAGTTTCTTTGCATCTAACGCGTTTGTTTCGGGAAATGATTTGGGAACCAGTTGGACGAGTCATGTCCTTCTTGATGACAAGCTCGTTGTCCTTTTATGTTATGATAAGTGCCACAATCAAATCTGAAATTTTGGTATACCCTCGCAACCTATACTGTTGTTGCAAGGTGATGTGACTTTTGTGGAATGTGGTGTATGTCTTTTCAAGCATTTAGGATTCAGTGATCATTTCACCACAATATCTCAATTTAGCCACAATTCATGACACAACATAATTGTAATTCATCACATTTGTTGAAATCTTGGAATCTCAGACTCTGTCATTCATCCCGAGCAAGTGAAAGTTTTATGTCTTTCTGATGATCGAAACGATCTTTCAGGACTTCCAGAGCTCTTTAGGATCTCTCATGTTGGCATAGTCATCAATGATACTTTCATCAAGGTGTTTTCTAAGGAAGATTACCGATTTCGCATTTTCTTGAGGCGTTGAAGTATTATTCTCTTTAACGGTTTCAGATAAACAAAGAGATCAATATGAAGTTCGACATTGATGACCAAAGAAATGTATTTGGTGTCGTTGATATCTAGAGCATGAAATTGGAGTTTCTCTATGTTTGCCACTAGCTTTCTAAAATCAAATAATAATAAAGAACATAAATTAGAAATATTATTACGTTGAAATATTCGAGGTGAAGAGATAAGTAGTGCGATTACAAGGAATACAAATGTTTAAAACATCAAAATGAAAAAAAACACATTTTCTTCGGGAGAGAATTTTCTAACGAGTAAACCATAGAAATCAATTGATAAAAGCCAATTACAAAAATTAACAACAGATTAAACATTTTATAACGAAAATGAATGTTTTGTAGAATAGAAATTTAGAGAGATGTGAAATGAAATGAATGAGTTGTAAGTGTATTTGTAGATTTTTAAAAATACTGTTCATTAGCCGTTGACTAGCCGTTTGGAAAGTAATTATTTTTTTAGTGACCGTTGGAAGTAAAAGTATAAGGTAAAAATGAATCAAAAATTATTAGAAAGCAATTAAAAATTTTATTAGTTTAAATAAAAAATTTTAAATATAGGTGTCTCTTTAAAATATATTCAGTTATACATGGTGATAAAATTATCTTATCAAATTTAAAGTAAATAAAAAAAAGGTGATGAATCAACCATGATAGTAATAATAAATTAATCTATCATAAACAATAAATTAAATGTTTAGGCGGTTATACCGACCATTATAGTGCTTAAGCAGCCATTATAAAATTAACAATAAAATCGGAGGCTGCAGCGCCGCACTCCAATAATCATAAACGTAACAAATAAAAATGGAGGCTCAATTCCGAACATTATAATTAAAAAAATAATAATTAAAGTGATCGTGCTGGTTACGTGTTATAATTATAATAAATTATATCGTTTTGTTCTTTGTTAAATTTTTATATATATATATATATATCATATATATTGTGATGTAACAAAGTTACGTATATAGGTAAAGAAGAAACAAAACAAAATGCATACCAAAGAAAAAGAGAATGATATTATTGTTGTTCAGAAGAGGCAACGTAAATTGATCACACAATAACTTCTTATATAGGCAAAAAGTCGACAAATTTTACTGAAGATAAAACATCTATTTCAAGTTAGTCAACGAACTAGGGCTGGACATTTTACCCGGACCAAAAACCCGAGCCAGAACCGACCCGAGAAAACGGGTCGGGTCGGGTACGGATAGTATCATTTTACCCTATTGGGTTTTGTTGTGAAGGACCCACGGGTCTTGGATCCTACCAGAACCCGAGACCCGATAGGGTACCCGAAATATCCGAAACTTTTAGTATATATTAAATATATATAATAAGATATATATATATGGATACTTTAGTATATTTTGGTATTAAGGATATTTTTTAAAGTTTCAGGTTTGTTTTTTTGGTATAGTTTTGGGTTTATGTAGAATTATAGATTTAAAAAATATAATTCAATTAATCGAATAAAATTTGGGTATTTTACATGTCTTTGGGTCAAATTTTAGGTAAAATTTTAGATATTTTGGGCATTTAAGATACTTTCAGATTTTTTTTTTGTTTTTGGGTATTTTTAGGGTCAAAATCGGTAGGACTCGAACCGAACCCGACCCGGATCCGAACCGAATTTTTTTTAGTTACCTTATTGGGTCTCACATCTAAGATCCAAACTGATCCGAACCGAACCCGAACCGACAAATTCTAATTATCCTATTGGATCTAAATATCTAAGACCCGAAGGACCCGAACCCGACAAGGCCCAATCCGAACCCGACCCGAGGACCCGAATGCCCAGGCTTACAACGAACCCTCATCTTGATATCCAAATAAGAAATCAAGTATTTTATAATGAAAAAAAATGGACCTCAGGTTTCTTTATTTATAATCCAGTTGGGCTGTGTCATAAATGTGCATGTCATTGTATTAGAAAGAATAGGTATATGCGAGATTGTCGGAAATATGCTTGTTACTGTGATTATATCAGATATAATCAGAAAATATGTAAATATTAGGATTTATTATGATGCATGAATGACTAAGATGTATTTTGGGAATCTCAATTAAATAAAGAAACAATTATATTATTTTCTATTAAATTGTAGTGTTTTTACCTCATGTATTTGTTACACTAACTAGCTTGTAGGTTATGTATGTACGCAAATATTTTGTAAAAAAATAACTGACATATCAAAACCAAATAGTTTATGAACTGTTTTTCAAATTTTATGGTTGTGATAATATTAATTTTGTCGTTTAGACAAATTGTAATGCCTCGAAATATTTATAAGAAAACATCTTAACTAGTTAAAATAATAAAAATCTAGAGCCTAAAATATGAAATATTGTATAAGTTATATTTTCAAAACTAGTAAAAAAATCTGGGCATTAGACAGTCTCATTACAATTTTTAACATTTCACCACAGTATTTACAAAATTTTGCTTGTTACTGTGATTATAGCAAATATAATCAGAAAAATATGTAAAGGGTGGGAAATATTCTGGTGCATAAATAACTAAAATGTATTTTGGGATTAACAAATAAAATAAAAAACAATTATGTTATTATTTGTTAAATTGTACTGTTTTTTTCTTCACATAGGTTAACTAGCTTGTACGTAAGGTATGTGTGCAAATATTTTGTAAGAAAATAATTTAGATATAAAACGGAACTAGCCATTGATCCGCGCGCCCGCGCGAATGTTATTTTTATAAATGTAAAATATTTTAAACAATTTGTTTGAAATAACTGTATATATGATTGGAACTTAATATTCGATATCCATTATCCGATTCAGGATCCCATCAGCTTCAAAAAACGGATATTCAGGGATCTTGATAGTGAGTTTACGCATTCGACTAATTCAAGTACAAATTCAGATAGTAAAATTTAGGTCTGGATATTCGGATCCGGATATTAAATATTTAAAATTTAATTCTAGTTACCTATGTATATTATAGATACTTTTGTGTAAAATAACTAAAATTTAATTTTATTAAATTTTAATGATTTTTAAGTTTTTTTTAAATAATAATTTTAAATAGACTAAATAGATGATTAATACTTAGTTTTTAGTTAAAAAAACAGGTTCAGATATCCGCTTGTATTCGGATTTTAGTCCGAATATCCTAATCCCGAATATCAAGATCTGAATAACAATTTTAAGAATCCGACGAATGCATATTTGAATCCTTATATCCTAAAATACCCCGGAAATTCGATCTGTCTTAGACCTAACTGTGTATATGTATTATATGGTGTGTTAAAATTTTTAAATTACATGAGTTATTCTTATTAGATTTATATCGTACAAATGAATGATACATTGTATTTTTTGTATATATAACCATTTATAATAAATATTAGTATGTATTTTTGTCATTAAATTGTTATGGAAAGTTACATGATTTTGTTATTGTAAATGAATAAGTTCAGATTATATCGAAAATTATTGACATTATTAGTTTTTTTATAGTTCAAATATAGTTGGGTAGCTTATATGAATATGAATAAAAAATAAAACTAATTTAATGCTATATATATATAATTTTATTTTTATAATAAAAAATTAAAAAATACATATACATTTTTTTATGAAGTTTTCAATTCCAATGACAAATGTTGTTAATGGACTTAGCCCATAATTATTTTTTTCTTGTTAAGAAGTAATGTTTGGATGCAGAGATAATATTAATGACATTTTTGGTAAATATTAGGTAAAAGTAATGAATATTTCATATTTGTACTTTTGTTTTAATAGATTAGATAAATTATACATAGCTATACATTTTTATTCAAATTTTACGGTGGAGATAATATTATTTTGGTCTTCTTGACAAATTCTAGTGCCTCAAAAAATTCGTATGAAAACATCTTAAATAGAGCCTACAAGGCAGAAATCTTGTATAAATTCTATTTTAAAACTTGTAAAACAAATCTATATTATTTATAAGGAAATTTATAACTCATTGTTGATAAAATTTCTGATGGATGTTACAAAAACTTATAATCCTATAATGATCGTGAAGTGTAAATAAATCATTAGTAATCAATAGACAATCCAAAAATTACTGTCAAGACACCAAATGAAAGCCTCTAACAAAATCTATCGAGCCATGGCAATAAATCTTCTTGTCTATAAGGTCATAAACCTGTCAAATTGCACTCAGTTGCAAAAATGAAACTTGTCCAGTCTGGTTTCTGATATCAGACGCTTATCAGTGTGCAATATAGTAGTCTGGAACTCGACTCAGAACCTTGATAATCGTTTTTAAATATAAAAATCTGACAAAAACCTTTTGAATTTAAAACCTTATTGATCAAACTCTCCTTGATTCCAGTGACCAAATAATGAACGGTCAACGGTGTTGAGTTTCTAGAACTGTAGATTATAAAGAGACATAGTTCACACTGTAATTTTGTATCAGTCAGAAAATCAACATTGACTAGCTAAATCTCTTTGATGCTGGAACATTTTGAAAAGAAAAAGCTTACAAAAACAATTAAAACAAGTTATAATACGATCCGAAATAGGAACTTAAAACAAACAAACATTCACGATTAAAATACCAGAAATATCGTTTAATTCTTGGAAAATCCCAAAGAGCTTATGGTGATTCAAAAAAAAAGGATATTAAACCCCAAAATCGCAAAGGAGGCTGTAGAAAGTTTGGGGGCTAAGAAGATTATAAATATTGAATATTTTGTTGCAAAATCACATATTTTAGGCTTAAAATTGAGTCATGCATTTCGTGAAGTCATAAAGTCATTTTTATTCGTCTACAAGATGGTCCTTCTATTTTAAATTATTTACAAACATCACTTTATCCTTTTGAAACTGATCATAAATCCCTTTGAACTATGCATATTCAAACTTTTAAATTCATCAAATTAACACAATCATTTTTATTATATGTACATACATTTGGGCATTCCACAGTCTCATTACAGTTTTTAACATTTCACCACATGGTAAAAATAAGTGACTGCAGTTCCATTTAATTTCTGAAAAGTATCTAAAAAATAGCAGTTTCTTTTGTGCTTATTAATATCACAAACTGTAATTTTAAACATTACTCTTTTGTAACATTTGTGAAAACATATATAAATAGGAAGACATCAAACAATTTAAACATCACAACAACATATAAAAAAATAGAAATTAAAATCAGTAATTCTTAAATACTACAAAATTTCTAAAAAGATGAAATCTAGTGCTTTGTTTGCAACTCTTCTAGTAATTTATCTGTCATGTAAGTTGATTTTCAGTGATAAATATAATATGTTACATTTCTATACTCTTCATTATTTTAAATGAATATCTAATAACTCTATATACTGTTGAAAAATTTGTAGGTACCTCAAATATTTTTGCAAAATCATTTTCTGAAGATAAAGCGTATATTTCAAGTCAAGCAACGAGCCCTCAACTTGATATCGAAATACAAAATCAAATAATTTATGATGAAAAAGTTAGGCCTCAGGCTTCCGGGAATGAAGTTGGATTTTGTCAAGAATGTGCACATCGTTGTATTAGAAATAAGAGGTATATGCTAGATTGTAAAAATTTTGCTTGTCACTGTGATTATAGCAAATATAATCAGAAAATATGTAAAGGGTGGGAAATATTCTGGTGCATAAATGACTAAAATGTATTTTGGGATTCACAAATAAAATAAAAAAATAATTATGTTATTCTTTGTTACTGTTTTTTTTCTTCACATATTTGTTAGGTTAACTAGCTTGTACATAAGGTATGTGTGCAAATATTTTGTAAGAAAATAATTGACATATCAAAACGGAATGATTATACATAAGCCTATGAATTTTTATTCAAAATTTTACGGTGGAGATAATATTATTTTGGTCTTCTGACAAATTCTAGTGCCACAAAAAATTCATAAGAAAACATCTTAAATAGTTAAAATCTAGAGCCCACAAGTCTGAAATATTGTATAAATTCTATTTTAAAATTTGTAAAAAAAATCTATATTATTTATAAGGAGATTATAACTCATTGTTGATAAAATATCTGATGGATGTTACAAAAACTTATAATCCTATAATGACTGTGAAGAGTAAATAAATCATTAATAATCAATAGACAATCCAAAAATTACTGTCAAAACACCAAATGAAAGCCTCTAACAAAATCTATCGAGACATGGCAAAAAATCTTCTTGTCTATAAAGTCATAAACCTGTCAAATTGCACTCAATTGCAAAATGAAAATTGTCCAATCTGGCTACCGATTTCAGACGTTTATCAGTGTGCAACATATTAGTCTCGAACTTGGCTCAGAACTTTGATAATCGTTTTAAATATAAAATTCTGACGAAAACCTTTTAATTTAAAACATTATCGATCAAATTCTCCTTGATTCCAGTGACCAAATAATGAATGGTCAACGGTGTTGAGTTTCTAGAATTGTATAGATTATAAAGAGACATAGTTTACACTGTAATTCTGAATCAAACAGAAAATCAACATTGACTAGCTAAATCTCTTTGATGCTGGAAATAATTGAAAACAAAAAGCTTACACAAACAATTAAAACAAGCTATAATACGACCCGAAATAGGAACCTAAGAAAAATAAACATTAACGATTAAAACACCAGAATTATCGTTTATTTCTTGGAAAATCCCAAAGAGCTGACGGTGATCTAAAAATAAAAATTAGGATATTAATCTCCAAAATCACAAAAGAGGCTGTAAAAAAAGTTTGGGGGCTGAGAAGACTATAAATATTGAATATTTTGTTGCAAAATCACATATTTTAGGCTTAAAATTGAGTCGATGCATTTCGTGAAATCATAAAGTCGTTTTATTCATCTGCAAGAGGGTTCTTCTATTTTAAATTATTCACAAACATCACTTTAAACTTTTGAAGCTGATCATAAATCCCTTTGAACTATGCATATTCAAACTTTTACATTCATCAGATTAACACAATCATTTTTATTATATGTACATACATTTGGGCATTCTACAGTCTCATTACAGTTTTTAACATTTCACCACATGGTAAAAATAAGTGACTGCAGTTCCATTTAATTTCTGAAAAGTATCTAAACAAATAGCAGTTTCTTTTGTGCTTAGTAATATCACAAACTGTAACTTTAAACATTACTCTTTTGTAACATTTTTGAAAACATATATAAATAGGAAGACATCAAACAATTTAAACATCACAACAACATATAAAAAAAAATAGAAATTAAAATCATTAATTCTTAAATACTACAAAATTTCCAAAAGATGAAATCTAGTGCTTTGTTTGCAACTCTTCTAGTAATTCTGTCATGTAAGTTAATTTTCAGTGATAAATATAATATGTTACATTTCTATACTCTTTATTATTTTAAATGAATATCTAATAACTCTATCTACTGTTGAAAAATTTGTAGGTACCTCAAATATATTTGCAAAATCATTTTCTGAAGATAAAGCTTATATTTCAAGTCAAGCAACGAGCCCTCAACTTGATATCTAAATACAAAATCAAGTACTTTATGATGAAAAAGTTAGGCCTCAGGCTTCCGGGAATCAAGTTGGATTTTGTCAAGAATGTGTGCATCATTGTATTAGAAAGAAGAGGTATATGCCTAGATTGTCAAAATTTTGCTTGTCACTGTGATTGTAGCAAATATAATCAGAAAATATGTAAAGGGTGGGAAATATTCTTGTGCATAAATGACTAAAATGTATTTTGGGATTCACAAATAAAATAAAAAACAATTATTTTATTCTTTGTTAAATTGTACTATTTTTTTTCTTCACATATTTGTTAGGTTAACTAGTTTGTACTTAAGGTATGTGTGTAAATATTTTGTAAGAAAACAATTGACATATCAAAACAGAATGATTATACATAAGCTATGAATTATTCAAATTTTACGGTGGAGGATAATATTATTTTGGTCTTCTTGACAGATTCTAGTGCCTCAAAAAATTCATAAGAAAACATCTTAAATAGTTAAAATCTAGAACCTATAAGTCTGAAATCTTGTATGAATTTTATTTTAAAACTTGAAACAAATCTATATATTTATAAGGAAATTATAACTCATTGTCGATAAAATTTCTGATGGATGTTACAAAAAACTTATAATCCTATAATGATTGTGAAGAGTAAATAAATCACCATAATCAATAGAATATCCAAATTGTCATGAACCGAATCTGAACCGATAAATTTTTATTATCCTATTGGGTCTAACTATAGGTTGAACCGATCCGGTTCCGACGTGACCCAAACCAAATCTAAATTGACAAATTCCAATCCTCTTATATATTAATTGAGAAGTCACTTTAGTGATTTCTGCTGTCGTTCATAGGAGAACTCTCCAATGAATCGTTATAATTTGATTGGTTGACGGTTTTTTTTTTAATTAATTTTTTTAAAGGAAACTAAATCCAAAATTATCTAATATAGTCTATGTTTCCAAAACAAACAATTAAATATCTTAAATATATATGAATTAACACAATTTATTTATATAAATAATGAAATATTCATAGATTACATTATATAAGTTGATAATATACATATAAATATATATGATGCTACATAAACAATTATAAAATGTTTTTAATATATTTATATTAGTATTGAATATAATAAATCATATATTTTAGAAAACTAATTAATCTAAACCTAATAATATTACTAAATCCACTCATCGCTATATATATATATATTCTAAAACTATGTCAAATGAATGCGAAACAATCAAAAATATAATTATGAAAAATTCCAATAACAATGTGATATCACAAATGATTTATCACTTTTAGAATGATTAAAATATTTTATATATTTAAAACATAATTTTTATGATAAATCATTTAAATTTATATTAATCAAAAAGTTTTTATTTAATTTATCTATTAATATAAATAGATGAAATAAAAATATTATATGGTACGTCATATTAAATTTTTTATTTAATTCATTTATTATATAAATAGATTTTAAACGATTAATATAATTTTAAATGTCGCACCATATAATTATTTTTGATTAAAAACACTTTTTTTTCTTTGGAAAGTTAGAGTATTTCCGGATTTTCACGTGTTAAAATAAATATTAAAGTATTCAACAACTAATTATCTAAATTAATTATAATATTGTTTTTCTGTATAAGAAAGATTTTTAATGACTAATGTTTATGTTGTTAACTATTTTAAATTTCACTGATCTTCTAAAATAATAATGAAAATTTTCATTATCAAACAATTTGAAATTAAAATTAAAATTTTATAATTATTATTCAAAACTATATCAGTGTAAACTTAAAATATATTTTTGAATTATATAACTAACCGCAAAATTACGGATAAACACTTAGTTATTATATTGAATCTAAATATGACCTGGGATGCCCAGGGCTAGTATCTATATCTCTCTCTCAAGTTTCTTCGATTTTAGTCTTTTATATCCTATTTGTATCCCTTACCGGCAAAAATTCTATCACTGGGATTGAATAGAGTTGTGTTTATGTTGCTGAAACCCTAATTATATACACCCTTGTAGCAGTCCAGACACGCAAAGAACCAGTCTTGCTCATCATTCAATTCATGTCGGGATTCCGGAAAGTTGGTTGTCTTAAATTCTGAATCTTTCGGGGACTAAGAGCTCCCAACTTCTTGGTCCCCAGAGCAGATAATGACCCTGAGATTGCAAAGCCCTTTTCTTGGCACTCCTCCTCTTCCTTGTTTTAATCGCAAAATCAATGCTTTTGATGTTAGAGGAAGAAGAGCATTTCGCAGCAAGAGTAGTGGTATCTTCTCAGAGAAGAAGACTAATGATGGTTAGCCAAGTCTCTTCGGTTCTGTGGGAAAAATGTAGAGCTTTTGAGCAAGTCTCTTGATTCTAGAAGTAGGAGGATAATGGAGATTAAGTGTTTGAAAGAGCCTTTTGTAAGAAGCAGGGGTTTGTTAGGTCTCTGGCACCTGTTTGGGAAGAAGGTTTGTTTTACTTAGGTGTTCTGTTTTCTTTGCTGTTATCTCTGGTGTTTGTTTATTGGTCTGGTATGGACAGAACAAAGCTCGTGCTTTTGTGGAGACTAGCTTTTGCCCTCGGTTTGCTCTATGGTTAGTGAGAGTATACAGCGTGAGGTTGATTTCGGTAAGGTTAGAAGAGTTTTCGCCACTTTGCATAACACTTGAGGCTTGCTCCACTGGGCCTCATGGTGAAGAGTTCTCTTGTGGTGAGGTTCCCACTATGAAACTCTGTGTCCGTCCTTTTGCTAGTTGAGGAGGGGGAAGATTGTGGTTGATGCCATTCTCAGTAATCCAACAGTCTTGGTTGCGCAGAAGAAAGATTTACATGGTTAGGGATACCTTTCTCTGAAGCTAGTTTGCAAAGTCGTTTGTCCTCTGAAGAAGGGATTGATTTTCGTACTAAAACTCGAAGAATCTCAAGGGAGGAAGCAGGGATCCGTTGGGATAATGAAAGGATAGTGATGCAAGAAAAGCTGCGGAGATAGGTTATGTTGTTCCGTCTAAAGATCTTCTCAAGCTAAAGATGATGCGCTGAAGCACAATAGGCGTTTGACTGAAATAGCAAATTTCAACTCCTTTACTTGCATGGATGAAAATATGCATTCTGCAGATCAGCATTGCATGGACAACAGGAGTTGATTATGATGTGAAGCACGCTGAATTGGAGAAATCATTTGGCATAAAGATTCCTGGCTCTGGGCTCAAGTTCTTGTCCAACATGTTAAAGGGCCGAGGAAGTAACAAATTCAAGTGGAATTCAAGATCACACAATAACTCAATGTCTGATGTAAGTGCGAAGAAGAGGATTCTTGAGCGGAGTGCTTCAGGCAGCTCTATCTTATTCCACGGCTTATCACAACAAAGGTCTGAGGAGTTGAGTTTGGATATGCTTTTAGTCAAAGAAGGTGAGAAAGAAACTAGTAATCAATATGATTATCATGTGCCTTATGGGAGCATTCATTATCTAAGGATTGGATGGGGAGGGGAATATCGAGGGAGGGAAAAGGGCCCGCTGCTGTAAAAAAGGCTACAACGTTAGACAGATTCTCTGTATCACGTGATCCTCCTTTATGACTGTTGATAGGCTCTGTGCACTCTTACAAACTAAACGAAGCTCATATATTGAAGATATTACAAATTCTTCTGAATCTGAGACTTCACGCAGTCAGAGAGGAGATATATCCCTGAATGTTGTGAATCAGAATGCTAACCATGTTCCACATGGTAATCGAATTGGAAATCAACCTCGTGACTTTACTTTCAAAAAGCATGAACATCAGCCTGTAGCAAATCATTTGCCGTCCTACTTGGCCGTGGAACATAAAATTGAAAGAAGTGGTGTTTAATATTTTAACTGGTTCGTCTAAGAAGCTAACGAGTGGGGCAGGTCCCAATGCTGCTGACAAGGCTTCTCACTTGAGTGATGTTTCTGATGAGAAGACACTACCATTTATGCTTGATTCTGTACAGTTTAAAGGTGGGACACTTATTCTATTAGCTTATGGCGATACAGAGCCAAGGTAAAGGTCATCTTAACTGTATTGTTCATTTAAATTAGACATTTACAGTGCCCTTACTTTCCAATGCAACTTTCTGTAATCAAATTCGTTGCATCACTCTTGACTTTTGCATTGGTTTAACTGGATACAATATCATATGAGATTAATATTGTTTTGTTTCTCATTGATTACTTATTGAAACCCGAGTGAAAATAGAGGTCTTAACATGTGACTCTTTTTGGTAAACAACATTTATTATGTAGAGAAATGAGGAACATCCATGGGCATGTTAAGTTTCAGAATCACTATGGTCGTGTGTACGTTCAATTCGGTGGAAACTGTAGTATGTGGAGGTCAGAAGTAACGTCTGAAGATGGTGGGCTTTTGTCTGTTGATGTTTTTGTTGATACTGTAGAACAGAACTGGCATGCAAACTTAAATGTGTTGCGAACTTCTTATCCCGGTAAGGTATCAGGTTGAATAGATGATTATATATGGTATCAATTTCAATGGTTGACTTATCTCTCTATTCTGCATCTATGCAGATTTTGAAAGAATTCTAGAGATCCCAATTGAGTGTCTAAGGGAAGAGCTACTGGTGAGGTTGCTTTTCTAATGTCCACTCTGTACCATCTTAGTAAATTAAAGTTTTATCATCGTCGACGAGCTTTAATCGTCTATGAATTATGTTTCTGCCCTTCTCATTTTTAATCGTCTACAATATCTCTACTTGCTGTTACAATATGTCCAATTAGTTAGCCATTTCATTGTCACAAGCCGGCTAGAGAACACCTTATTGGTGGAGTCTATATGCATTGATAAATTGTGACAGATCTATATATGAGTTTGGGAGTTCTTTCTTCTCTTTAACGACGTTGCCGATTCTGTTTCACCCTTCGTGTTTCTTTCCCTAAGTGTTTTCTCTTGCATTGCAGGTTCATCTGTGTATGTCTAGAGGGAAATATTTCCAAACCTACATGGACAACTTGATGTCACAGGGACTAGGCTTCCCATATATATGATGCACCCTTCTTCGTTTTCTGTAAGTCTTGATTTTAAGGATTTTCTGAATATGCATTCTCATGTCTTTTATAATATACTTCCTGTCCGTTAGAACAAGGTCTATGATTTGTATCTTTCCATGTAATTGTTCATGATATAATACGCCTCCTGTTTATTTTTAGTTACAAACATAGGATGCCAGTCCAAGGTTTTATTCGTCGACTCAATCTACCTTTTGCTTCATATAATCTTCATTTTGGTTTCTGCAGGATGTCTCAGCCAGCTTGTCGTTCCGTGGCCAACGCATTTCCTTCATAATACTAGTGGGTTGGTTTGGAAAGGTTCCCTTGGAGCTTCTGGAGATTTCGGTATTCATCCTGATGACGGGGAGTTTCATCTGATGTGTCAGGTAGCATATGTTATCTAAACCCCTGATCTAGATCACAGTTAAATACTAAACGAAATGATTTTATGTGGGTCATATTCTAGCTACATAGGATGACTTTATCAAATGTCTGATTTGTTTGTTTTTCTATCAAACGTGTTGATTGTTCATGTTTGTTTCAGGTTCCTTATGTGGAAATTAATGCTTTGATGAAAACCTTCAAGATGAAACCCTTGGCTTTCCCGGTATCATTCATTCTTCCTTATGCATGTTCTGTTTTACTTCACCATCTGTCTACCCTTTCTATATTTTCTTTTCTTTCATTTTTTGCTTGGTTACTCATTTATCTTGTGCCAATTCCTTCTACCATCTTGGACTGCAGCTGGCTGGGTCTGTAACAGCTGTATTCAAACTGTCAAGGCCCGCTTGATGCTCCCGTTTTTGTGGGGAGTTGTATGGTCTCTAGGAAGATAGCTTATCTGTCTCCAGATCTCCCTACATCTGTGGCATATGAGTCAATGCTGAAAAACAAGGAAGCTGGTGCAGTTGCAGCATTTGACCGTGTTCCATTTTCATATCTTTCTGCTAATTTCACATTTAACACTGACAACTGTGTAAGTATTTTCGGTTTCCACCTCGTGAAGTAGTCTATGCCTAATTTTTTTTTGAATATTCTCAGATTAGCCTATTTCATTTGATAGGTTGCTGATTTATATGGTATTAGAGCTACCCTTGTTGATGGTGGTGAGATTCGTGGAGCAGGGAATGCTTGGATCTGTCCAGAGGTATGCTGTATTTACTTCCCGTCAGTCTATATTCCGATGACAGTTGACCTTGCATCATTAGTTTATCCGGGTTTGTGGAGGATTGTACTGGGAGAAAGCAGGACCCCATGACATCCCATATCTTCTTTTGTCACCTGTTATTTAGCACTTTGTATGCTATAGAGTACTAGTTTTGTTTTTGCGTTTCTGTTTTTGATATTTTGATACTGAAATGGTCTATATGTCTACAGGGGAGGTAGATGATACAGCACTTGATGTGAACTTTTCAGGGAATATATCATTTGATAAGGTTTTGCATCGTTATATGCTGCCTGAATATCTTAATCCCGGGAATGCTAAGAGTTAGGTGATTTAACTGGGGAAGACAAAACTTTCTGGGGCCCTCTGAAACCGTAGATCTCCCTTGCCTTTCTGTTTGACTATAATTAGTGTTCACTCATATTTGTGCTTCTCTACTTGCTCCATCTAAATTTTGGGTGCAGGAGATTTGACATCAAATGGGCCGCACCCAAGGCTGATGGCTCCTTAACTGATGCTCGGGGAGATATTGTGATATCACATGATAATATCATCGTTAATTCATCATCTGTTGCTTTTGATCTATACACAAAATTAGATACCTCATACCGAGACCAGTGCTTGTCTCACGAAGACTACACTCATGGGGAGGGCATGCCATTTGTGTTGAGGGCCTGGATTTGGATTTACGTATGCGAAATTTTGAGTTTTTCAGTTTGGTCCCTTCCCTATCCATTTGATTCGCCAAGACCTACGCATTTAAAAGCAACAGGAAAGGATCAAATTCATGGGCAAGATAAAACGACACAGTACCACAGATGATGGAGACGTCGAGTCAGAAAATGTGAAGATGCAGCTGCAATTTCAAGCCTCGTTGGTGAAATATCTATCTCAAGTCTAAGCTGAATCAGCTTGATTTTGGCTCAACTGGCTGGACTTTTGAGCGTTTCTCGTGATCATGTCAAGGTAATCACCTATTTCTTGCTTCTGGTGTATTATCAGTATCAGTAACACAAGTAGCAACATACCTTTTGTTCGGCAAGTAAAAGAATTGTGGTTAATACGAGAACTTTAATTGTTGAAGCTTGTTTCTTTAATTCTTGTCTGTTTATTTAGTCATTATGGCTATCTTTTCCAATTGTGTCAGTATGTCTCATCTATCTAATTTGAACAGTGTTCTAAACAGATTTTTATTAAGATAGTTTAGCCATGATGTTTATACTAATATTTTTTAGTATTGTTGCATCTAGCTTGATGCTGTGGCCGGGCAGATGAAAGTCTTACAGTAGACTTTGTAGGTCCACTACAGCCTAATTCCTGAGGAAAATGTACAAAGTGGAAAGTTGCTCTCTTTTTCTCTGCAAAAGGACAACTAAGAGCTAACGCTTGTTATCAACGAACAGTCCGCTACTTTGGAGGTATGCATTCTCTTGTGTGAATTATATGTTTTGTTGGTTATAACAAAATTGAGAATCAACAGCACATGGTTTTACATATTGTTCACATGCCTGGTTGCAGATACGCCAATTTTCCACTTGATGAGATGGAGTTGGCCTCGCTGAGAGGGGTGATTCAAAGGGTAAGCACTTTGTACAAATAACTGATTATGCGCTTGTACTGAGTGAAGGTTCAGAAAGTTTTAGAGGATTGATGCTTGAAAGATTTAGAAACGGTAGTATGATAAAAAAGAAAGTAATCGGGCTTTTGATTACATGTGCAGAAACGTCATGTTTGTTGATGGTTTACACTTAATACTGTTGTTCGAAATTCCTGTGTAGTGATGTGCTATGAGATTGGTGTTAACTTAGAAGACCAGCTTTTCAGAACCTATCAATAATATCTACTTTCCATTTTTACATGCAGGCAGAGATTCAACTAAATCTTCAGAAGCGAAGGGGACATGGCCTGTTGTCTGTAATTCGGCCAAAATTTAGCGGAGTGCTAGGTGAAGCTTTAGATGTTGCAGTAAGATGGAGCGGTGATGTGGTATGTATTACACCTACAGATCCCTGTTCTTTGTTTAGTTCTTAAGAAATCTAGTGAATAATCACCATGATGTCTAGTTTAATATCTCACAGTACATCATTGCCTATGAAGGTCGCGACTATATCAAGCCTTTTCATCTTTATGATTTATACCTTGTTTTAAGTGTTTCATGTTCTTCAGATGCTACAGGTTGTTGTGAGATTAAGCCATACATAATGGATAAGTTCTCTTAGCTGTGAAGGCTATATGAGAATGTGCATTATGATATTTCTTCTTATCCTTCTCATCTTTTTTTCTTGAAAGATCACTGTCGAGAAAACTATATACTAGAACAAAGCAACAGCCGTTATGAGCTTCAAGGTGAATATGTATTACCAGGCTCCCGTGACCGAGACCTTGGTCAGAAGGAAGCTGGCAGTTTCTTAATGAGAGCCATGACTGGTCATCTAGGAAGTGTTATATCTTCTGTGGGAAGATGGAGAATGAGACTTGAAGTGCCTAAGGCAGAGGTTGCGGAGATGCTTCCTCTTGCAAGGCTTCTTTCAAGAAGTACAGATCCAGCTGTTCACTCAAGATCTAAGGTTTGCCAACGTTTTTTACTAACATGCTTCTAAAATGCTGATTAAAACTCAACTGTATGAGCATGTTCATGTTATCTTCTCCTCTATGAGTTGGATGCCTCTGATTATGCGGGTTTATTGGTTGGTGTGGTAGGATCTTTTTTATTCAAAGTGTGCAAAAATTCTGTCTACAAGCTGACAATCTTCGAGACTTGCTTGAGGTAATGTACCAAATAAGTGTATTTCTTCCATTTTAAAGTAACTAAGGTCTTTTTGACATAGACAGCAAATTTTATACTATGACAATAAAACTGAGTAGGTTTTTTTGTTTTTTCTCTTCTTAATTTTACGATTCATTGTAATCAGGAGATACGTGGGTATTATACTCCAGCAAGTGAAGTCAGTCTTGAAGATCTAAGTCTTCCAGGTTTAGCTGAACTCAAAGGTCATTGGCATGGTTCGCTAGATGCAAGTGGTGGAGGCAATGGAGACACCTTGGTACAAAAAATAACCCTGTCTTTTTTCATAATGGAAGGGTAAAGATTATAATCATTGAAAGGAGACTCCAAATAGGTTTTCATAAGCCTCTAGTCAAAATGAAGGGATGCAATTTTCTTTTGAAAGAAAAAATAACTTGTATGACCGGGATATTAAAGTGAGAATTTCTATGATGCTCTTGTTTAACCGATTTCCTCTTGATATCAGGCCGAATTTGACTTCCGATGGAGATGATTGGGAGTGGGGAACTTACAAAACACAGCGTGTTCTGGCAACAGGGCTCATATAGCAATGATGGATGGTTACGCCTTAAGGAGATGCTTATTCAAAAAGGAAATGCTAACACTGCATGCAGATGGGACCTTATTGGGGCCAAAAACGAATCTTCATTTTGCTGTTCTGAATTTCCCTGTTAGTTTTGATACCTACCTTGGTTGAGGTTGTTGAATCGTCAGCTAGTGATCTTGTGCACTCTTTGAGGCAACTCTTATCACCAATCAAAGGCATTTTGCACATGGAAGGGGATCTTAGAGGGAGTCTTGAAAAAACCAGAATGTGATGTACAAGTTAGATTATTGGATGGCGCAGTTGGTGGTATAGACCTTGGACGTGCTGAAGTGTTTGCTTCTCTGACATCCAACAGCCGTTTTCTCTTCAATTCCAACTTTGAACCATTTGTCCAAAATGGTCATGTGCATATACAAGGAAGTGTTCCTGTTAGCTTTTCACAGAAAGACATCTCTGAGGGAGAAGACAGAGAAACTGATAAAGGTGGTGGCAGTGAAAGTCCCTAGCTGGGCAAAAGAAGAAAGAAGATGACGAAAAGAGAACCTCAAGGGAAAGGAGCGAAGAGGGATGGGACATGCCAACTTGCAGAGAGTCTCAAGGGTTTAAATTGGAATATTTTAGATGCAGGAAGAAGTTAGATTGGAGGCAGACATCAAGGATGGGGGAATGACATTGTTGACAGCCATATCCCCTTATGCAAATTGGCTTCAAGGCAATGCCGATATCAGGCTCCAGGTTGGTTGAAAAAACATTAGCTGTGTGCTTTTGTTATCTTTACATCTGTAGATAGTTAAATTAATATCCCATGTCCTTATAGAAGGTCTGACCAAATTCATATACGTATACCCTACCTGCTGAGCAGGTCGGTGGTACAGTGGGGAATCCAATTCTTGATGGTTCTGCATCATTCCACAGGGCATCGATATCTTCACCTGTGCTTCGTAAACCTCTCACAAACTTCGGTGGGACCTTACATGTTAAATCAAACAGGTTGTGCATAACCTCATTGGAAAGCAGGGTAAGTCGAAGGGGAAAGCTGGTGGTTAAAAGGAAATCTTCCCCTTAGGTCAAATGAAGCATCTAGTGGTGATAGAATAGAGCTCAAATGTGAAGTTCTAGAAGTACGAGCAAAGAATTTCTTAAGGTACTCAATCATTTCGAGCTTGTAGTACATAATCTTAAATATATTTTTTCTTCTTACTTTAACTGTTGATAAATCTTGACAACTGCATAATTATCCCGGATCAGTTTAAGTTGATTTATATTTTTTTACTCTTCTGTTTTATGGCATGCTGAGATACTTCGTTTTTTGCTATCTTCTCTTTCTAAACTCATGTTACTAAGCTTCTAAACTTATTCCTAATGAGTGTAACCGTATTGCCAAATCAGTGGTCAGGTTGATACTCAGCTACAAATTAGTGGATCAATGTTGCAGCCAACTATATCAGGAAATATTAAATTAAGCCATGGAGAGCTTATCTACCTCATGATAAGGGTGGTGGAGCTGCCCGCTCAATAGATTGGCAGCCAATCAATCAAGGATTCCAGGGTGCTTCTATTAATCAAGCAGTTGCTTTGCTCGAATATTTTGCTCGGTTCTTTGGTACAGAACCGGCTTCGTCAAGGATGAAATTCTCCCAGACAGCTGGTAACTTATGCCTCCACTAGCAAATGATCTATGTGGAGTTTGTAGGTAAAATTTTGAAACATCTCTGCTTGTTTTGCCGGGAACAGGTGAATCAAATGCTGTGAAAAGGAGATTGAAGAAGTGAGAATGAAACCAAATATGGATATCCGTCTGAGTGATCTGAAACTTGTTTTAGGACCAGAGTTGAGGATAGTGTATCCATTAATCCTTAATTTTGCTATTAGTGGTGAGCTTGAGCTTGATGGCATGGCTCATCCCAAATATCTAAAACCAAAAGGTGATCCTCACATTCGAGAATGGAGATGTCAATCTTGTGGCTACTCAGGTTTTGTCTAATCTCTGTTTTGATTTTCTGGGTGAACTCAAATCCACCTTTCTTGCATAGGTTGACACAACCTCTCCATCTATTTTGTTTTCTAAACACAGGTACGCTCTGAAAAGGGAGCACCTCAATGTTGCAAAGTTTGAGCCTGAACATGGACTAGATCCTCTGTTAGATTTAGCTTTAGTTGGTTCAGAATGGCAATTCAGGATCCAAAGTCGTGCCAGCAATTGGCAGGACAAACTTGTGGTGACTTCAACTCGTTCTGTGGAACAAGATGCTCTCTCACCGTCTGAGGTAAATTTGAAGTCAAAACGTAGCTGGAAGTTGGAAATGTTTTCCAAGTGTTTCTTGATTGAAGTCCTCTGTTTTCACAGGCTGCAAAGGTGTTTGAGAGCCAATTAGCAGAATCCATATTAGAAGGAGATGGGCAACTTGCTTTCAAGAAACTTGCAACCGCAACACTTGATGCCTTAATGCCAAGGATAGAAGGGAAAGGAGAGTTTGGTCAGGCGAGATGGAGGTTGGTGTATGCCCCACAGATCCCAAGTTTACTCTCTGTTGATCCAACAGTCGATCCTCTCAAGTCTCTGGCGAGCAACATCTCCTTTGGAACGGAAGTAGAAGTGCAGCTCGGAAAACGTCTTCAGGTCAGGCTTATAAACATATATAAAATTTTTCTTTCTTTTCCATATGACAGGCTAAAATAAACACCGCCCGGTTCTTGTTGTCTTTTACCTACAGGCCTCTGTGGTAAGACAGATGAAAGATTCTGAGATGGCGATGCAATGGACATTGATCTATAAAGCTCACGAGCCGCTTGCGTGTCCTCCTTCAATCTGCGCCTTCAAAACGGCTGCTTTTTGAATACTCTGCAACGTCACAAGACTAAAAAGCTGTGCCTTCCTCTGTATATGGATGAACCGTTTGTTGCAAAGGAAGGGACTGCAAGGTTGTAGTGACTTTGGTTATTAGCATTTGTTATTGACAAGAAATTATTTTATTATTTAGTCAGGTTGTTTCATTGTTTGCTTCTTTTTGTCTGTAAAAGTTACGGCTGTAAATGTTAATGGTTAGGGGCATACAAAGTTATGAAATATCCCAGTTTATTACTGAGAAAAGGTTTACAAATACAGAGGAAATTTTATATAGAAGCACTCCGTGTGCTTTAATGGAAATCAAGTCCTAGAAAGTGATTGAAGATAGGACCACCTTTTAAGGTACAAGATTCGTGGAAGATAACGTTAATGGCATGGTACAAATGAGAGACGAAAATATTTTTATAATTACCTTTTGCATATACAAGATAGAGAGTTAGCGCTCCAGAAGGGAAGGGAAGACCTTTTAAAAAAGTCATAATTGTATATCTATCTCCTGTCATGTGAGAAGATGCAAAGCAATAGAAATAGCATGATATCAAGGTAAATGGTTTTAACAAATGAATAGAAATACAGATGCAGATTGTTGAACCGGCTATAACAAGTACACTAGGTATTTAGGAAATGCATAACGAAAGAAAGGTAGATATGGATGTTCTATCAAAATACTCCCTTTCTTAAGAAGATCACTGGCCTCAGGAACTAAATGATAGTATTTGGCAGCAAATCCTGACAAAACTTCCATGTAGCTTGTTCTAGGTATAGACTCTAAGAAGCCTGCTAGCGTTGGTTATTCTATACGGAAATTCTTATTCGATTGCCTCACATCTCCATAACAACCTCTTTTCTTAAAGGCGGTTCTGTCCTCGCCAGGTTCAGACAGTTCAAACGAATAGCTTGTGATCGTAGATCATCTCTCTGAGTCATCGAAAGTGGAGATTTGTAGTGAGCTTTCGGTAGCATCCATCGGGAAAAGAAGATGTAACACGTACATAATGGTTAGCTACACAAAGGCAACGTATCGCTAGCTGAAGTTCACCCATTTTCTTTAACCCATCTTCCCTTAGTACAAGAATGGGACATGAACAAGTGTAGATCCTGTCCCAGTCAAGTAACGTCAGTGGAATCCTAAACTTTTCCAATCAGACCATCATTATGATTGTTACTAGACAACACGAGTTGATGATTATCGAAGATTCCGAATGTAACGGTGGTACATTTGTCGTAAACGTCCTACGAGTACTGTTCGTTCCACTTCGGTGAAAAACTACCGACCACGGTTCGAGTCCTCGCCCATTTGTTACCATACTTAGCCACAACATAAGCATCAGTACTCCTCCTTCCACAACATGAAAGCTCGATAATCGCTAGAGTATTGGATGCATTCGTATTTGATAAGCTTGATCAGTGGCTAGTTTCATCTTGATTCTGCTACGCGAACCGCCTCGAATTGCCAGCTGGTTCGAGCTTAACCTGCGGTTCAATGTCGTAGAAACAAGGCTGGTGCGGATCCTGGGACTTTAACCGCAGTCATTTCAGAGAGCTTCTTCTTTAAACATCCCTATGCACTCGTGGTCTTGATCATTGACCCTGTCGAATAGGGTTATGTAGACAGTTTCTTCTAACGGCTCAGATGCAACAAAGATGAGATCTTGGTTCCAAGACGGGTTCGAGCCAAAAGAAACCTCGGTGCTTAGTTCGACATCACCGAGAATTGCTGCTCACGTAAACCGAAGGTGTCCGCTTCACTGATCGTTACAAATCAAAATCGTGACCTGAAACAATTGTAACCCTAACGTAACAGAGCCTTGGAGCTAAGTAAAGTTTAGGTCGCGTGTTGATCACGCAACTAGCACTGAACATCAGATGCGTCCGAAAACCATGCTTGTGGATAAACCTCATCGGCTTGCGTGCCGAACCAAATCGACATCATCAGTTCCATGTGAGCCATGAGAGTACCACTGTGGCTAGCTTAAAGTTTTGCGTGCCCACCACGGTACCACCGTTCCCCCACCGACCATCTTTTAGTGTTACCGACAAGACATCGCCTTTTGTTTTGTCGAAAGCAAATACTTAGATTTCGCTGGTCACTGGAAGTAAAATTTAACATTTGGGCTCCCTCAGCGTCCGGTGACCGAGGCGTAATCCGAGCCGATAATGTAGGCTGTTACGGACACTCGCCGCTTGTTTGGACCCACCGCAGTGGGAACCAGGAAACACCGGAGTTATTACTTGATTCCACTCCCTGTTTGGTCAAGTGGTAGAGTTTTGGTGGATGATTTGTAGTTTCCTAGAGTGATTTCCACGATGGGGGGTACATGTGTCTGCAATAGGGTTCACGTTAGAGTTGTTGATGGCTTTGATTACTTCTACATAAAGGAACTCCATTTGTTCGACGAGGTCATGTGGTGAAGTTGGGCTGTTAGGGTTTCGGATTCCTCTTTCTCCACCTAGCTTTCTAGAGATATTCTTGACACAGTAGTCATCTTTTTGGCAGCCATTTTTGAACAGAAACTAGCTAAGAAGTACTGTAAATCTTGATTGTGCTATAAAGCTTAAGGCTTTGTAGTTTATACATACTCATAGTCACATATATTTTTATGAACAAATATGTACAGTAAATCTACAAAGAGAGCACGTTAGAGATGCATTATTTCCTTAGTTTTCTTAGTAATATATTTAATTTTTTTTGTAACTTTTAGTAATATATGTAATTTCCTCAATATTAATTTCAATAGCCCTTGGATACTCAAATGCCTGTGTTCGCTTTTCTAAAACTTTCCATTTTATTGAAAGCACATCTTAAGTTTTAACCACAGTATATAATAAGGCTCAGTATCGGCTAGTGCATTTTAAAAACATACGGATAGTGAGTTTTGCTTCCTAAATATTTAAGAGGTAATAGAAAGGTGTGAAATGTTAGCTAGAATAAACTTATGGGAAGAAAATATTCACTAAATGCAAAAGTTAGGACAAAACGGCAGAGGACAAATACTTTTTTTTGGGACATTCAACCGTTTGGTAGAAATTCCTTATAATTAATATAGAAACTATTCCATCGACACATTTCAACACATATTAAGAAAATGAATAAATATACTATTATGTTTTTATTTAATGTATATTTATTTAAATAAAAATAATTTTTAAAAACATCTATTGGCTAGTTAAAAGGATAAAAAAGAATATATGGTAAAAGTTGTAATTGAAAATGTTAAAATAACATTTTTTTGAAACAAGAAAAAACGAAAAAAATGGTAGAATAACACTTAATTAGAAACAGATGGAGTAGTTAAATTGAAATGAACTAAAAATACTATACCTTGACAGTTTTACATCTAACGTAGATCAAATTGATTTTTTGACTATCACTATTTTTATTTTTCTTTGTTACATCAAGTGGGCTAGTGAGAGCATCATTAACTCTAGCATCCCATTTGAGGTACTTATTTATTTTTGTTCTTTTTTTATTTTTAAAAGATTAAAAACGAATCATTCGCGGACTGTCACGTGCAGAGAATCCGTGAACCGTACAAAAACCACCAGTGCTTAATTAAAAATTATAGGAGCTGGTGTTAGGAATAATGGACCTAACCTGTTAAGTATCGCCTCTAACACTTTGGTTAGCGGTGCTTGGACGCTATGATAAAATGGTGAAACGTTTAAAGCAACATACAGAGAGAGAGAAAAAATGAGTTGGCCTCCATGGCCAGAGAAGGCAAAATTCAAAGATTTGATAGAAACTAAAGCACGTCATGTTTTTAAAAAGCATCTACAGAATAGCAAAAGACACAAACAACATTTTGCAAAACATAACAAAAGCGGCGGCATTTAATATGCTCTAGCCTGACGAGTCACACACATGCGCGCTTCGTGGTCTAACCATTGAGCCACCATTACGTTCGTTGGGTTTGGTGAGGCTGCCATTCTGTAGTATGTCATGTGCCAGGCCATCATTATTAAAGAACGCTTAGTTTCCACAATGGTTCAGATTTTCGGCATATTTATGAAGTTAGCTGTGCTTAGCACGATTCAGACCGGCTGGTCCAGGTTCATGACAACATTTCGCGTGAGACAATAGTTAATGTCAGCAAGTCATCATGCATCATCGCGAGCCACGGCCATTGGACCATAACCCGCTGGAGCGGCACATCATACGCACCATCATCATGATTGACGCTGTGGTATGTTAGCCGGTAGGACGAGAGCGTATTGAAGTGTGGTTAATCGGAGAGACCGGTGGTTGCTTGTGAGAGTAAGATAGTGGTGGTTTTTTAATTGTGGTCTTGCGTCGTGGCATACAACAACACGCTATAGAGACGCGATGCATCATGCTATAAGATTCGAAGAATCAAGTGGTTTCTTGGAACACATCTGCCTAAAATCTCGGTAGTCTCTGCGCAGCGGGTTGGACAAGAGGTAAAGCTCAACTCCTGAAACCGGTCAGCGAAACCCACTCTCTCATCTTAGCGTATGAATCGGCACACCGTGCATATGCAATACCGGCACATCAGCAAAAGCTGTTACCGGCACTAGGAAGACAGTAGATCGAAGCCAGTAAAGAATATTGATGTTGATATATACTAAACTTAGATCTTCAAACCGGGTTTGGTTCGAGTTCTCAGTCTATGAATACATTAACGAAAGTAAAACCTATATTCTACTGATTGATTTTGTTTATATGATCTCAGTGTCAGTTTCTCTAGCATCAGTTGCTCAAACGCGATAACACACTCCTACGCAAAAATTTAGTTAAAACTAACCAAGGACATACATCAGAGAATGTTCTCAAGTTCTGTCTGGAGCACTCTATCTTTGCCAGACGAAAGGCACAAAGAGCCTGTAACATAAGAGTAAGGTTAATATATGACACGCATGACAACTACTGGCGGAAAGAGTTATCAAGTAGAACAATATGATTACTTTAAAGGCCAAGTAGAGCAATTTTATAAGCAGTGAAAATATTATATACCATAAACAGTGATATTAATGATAGAGATAAACGGTTGTAAAATATAATACCATTACAGCACGACTCCTGGAATTTGGGAGCTCTCGAACAAACTTCTCAAATGCATCCAATCTGACTCTACCCTTGATCTCAAGGAACATAGGCCACTCTTTTGTAGTAGTCTTTTCACACTGTCCAGTGAAAATTATCAGGTTAGTAAAATATATGATATCAGTAAGTTTACAGACTTTGACGCAAAATCAAGTGTCCTATAATGCGAATGAATCTCTATCGAATAGTATAAAAGAGAGAGAGAGAGAGAGCATATTAAGAGTCTTGAATCAATCAGCTTAAAGAAAATCGTTAAAATATGCAGACAAATTTGGAACGAAATACTTTGCTTCCACTGATTGAAGCATTGATTACAAACCTTTTCAGAATGCCGATGACAGAGATCACAGAAGAAACACTCAACTGAAGTGCACCTTCCCATAGACGTTCACCCGCAGGTATGGAAACAGATTTCAAATCAGAATGAAGCACTGAGGATACTAAGTCATCACCTCGACCTTAACTGGTGATGTACCAAAGATCGTATTAGCATTTCTTTGGGTGATGTAACCGCCTCTGCATTATTATTATCTGAAACGAATGGTCCTTTCCCAATATCT
>CAJHQP010005678.1:0-43979 GCA_905132765.1 Moricandia arvensis | reverse complement strand
CCGGTCACCTAGTATAAATTAATTTTGTAACACAGATCATTTTCTAAAATGTTGATACCTATAAATTCGATACTGACTTTAATATATCTTCAACATAGAAAACTGTCAGAAAATATGTAACTTTGTTTTTGAAACACCAGAAAATATGTAACTATTTCTCAATTTTTTTTTTTAAATATGTAACTATTTGTACAATTGAATATATGATTAAATATTTGCCGTCGCCTTTGTACCAATATTCTACGTGGGGTCTTCGCCCTTTTCTTAGTTTGTCCTATCTATAAGGTAATTAAGCAGGACTTTGCAAAAAAAAAAGATGAACTCTTGAAAGGAATTTGGAAATTAAATAAATTGCCACCATCATTGCGCAGTCTCTGTGTCACTTTCATTAATAACAACGATTACGATTACTACATCTTCAACTTGGATTATATGTATTCTCATCGCCTTGCCGTGCTTTGTAAATCGTTAGGAGAGTGGATGTTTGTCTCACTGTCATAAAAATTATACTTTTCTAAAATAGAGAACCAGGCAAGCAAATCAGCTTCACAAATACTAAATATCATAATTTGGGATAGTGAAGACTTTTTTTTGGACACCATGGAGACTTAATTCAGACATTAAAAATATGTTCCTTTAAGTTTCCAAAGAATTTATATTGATAGTATATATTAGATACAACTTATAAAACATTCTCTCCAATTAAGAGTTTTTTAATTTGAACGATGAAGACATCAAATCCAAACCCTTCTAAACGATAAAGTCAGATCACATATGAATATCCACGCCCCAAACTATCTTCACTGATGGCAGGTGAGTTTTGAGTTACTAAGTAACATGGATTCAAAGGCATCTTACAACATTTTATCAGGTGATTACGCAGATATAACACATTGTTTAGAGTTCAATAAATACTAAAAAAAGATTTATTCTTGGATTGCATCTCTCTTCTGAAATTAGTTTAAACATTTCCATATACCAAAAATATTCTCGGATTAATAAAAAAAATACCTTCACGTGTTTTTGCCAGTTTCTCAATAATCCATACAGTAAAAAATTAAGAAAGAAAAATTCAAACAAACCAATATCTTCTTTCGTCATCAAAAAAAAAAAAACCAAGATCATGAAAAATATTAGCTTCAGGCGCTCAATGACAACACTTAACAAAAACTTAGACCACATACCATAATAATAGTAGAGTTGCTACATTTCTCTTAGAAACATTTACTACTTTTTCTTTATTTTCGATTCTCAAGATATACCCATTAGTATTTTGACATTTTCTTCATTTCTCTTGCACAAATCTATCTATTCTTTTTATAAAAAATGCATAAGAGAATAGATAGATTTGTGCAAGAGAAATGAAGAAAATGTCAAAATATGCATTTCTTCAATAATCCGATAAGGACATGTTGGTTTCTTTTAAAAGATTCCAGTCCAGCCATGAGTAGTTGAACTCAGAATTAAAGACGGTTCATATCTGACCAGACCAATATTGCAAACTGGGTTATTCAGAACTGTGCAATTCCAGACCTTTAATTCTTCATGTAGATCCATCGCATAATTAGCTTTGGCATCCAATATACTTCTCTTCTGATCTAAAGTAGTATCTTAAAGTGCAACCATCAATTAGGAAAGTTTCTCGGATTTCTTTGAGTTCGAGTTGACTTGTCACAATTTTTTAATAAGTTGTGTGGCGTCCCTAGATCCATAGTTTGTTCGTTATCCGTCTCATCCTCTCATCTAAACAAATAAAACCATCTAGTAGCACAGAAGTTTCATTGGACATTTACTTCTTGCTTCGAAATATGATCAGAAGCTTATGGAAGTTTTTGGAATCTTGTTTCCAAAATGAATCCAAAAAATCTCTTTTAAAACACATGAGAAACTTTTGCTTTGGAATCTCATTTGCGTCTTAAAACTGAATATCATAAAGAAGTAGTAAATATAAAATTGTTTTATGTTGTTATTTTATATAAAAATCTGAAATTAATAGTACTAAAATAGTGCGAATAAAAATATAAAGATATTTAAGCTAATAGTATAAATTCTTTTTGAGGACAGTAGGCTTTCTATATGAGACCTTACATATATGTTTAAATATACTGTATTAATTATTTCTGAGTTATTAAAAATAATTAATTGGGTAATATTTTTATAAAAAAAATTTGTTAGTGTTTCACAATATAATAATAAGAAGTCAGAGTACTGGATATAAATTAATAGAAATGAATAAATGATTTTTAATTTAAATCATATAATTTTTAGTTAGAACTTGTATAAAATTATTTTACAAAATTTAATATATTTTTCAATATAAATAAGTCCAAATACATATTCACTTCCTATATTTTTTTTTTTTAAAAAAATGGATTAAACGTTTCTAATTAAAAGAATAAAAATTATCAGTTTTAGTTAACGGAATTGTACCGATATTTTAAAAATGGATTGAAAATTCTAATCAAGAGGCTAGGTATATCGTTGCCTTCGAGCTCTTCTCCATTTTATTCTCTTAATCATGAATTTTAAAAATTATATTTATACTATTAATTCATAATTAAGATATAGTAAAGTAAATATACATCTTTATTTTGAATAAGACGCCGAAAATCTTAAAACCAGCTCTGCTCTTCGAGCAGCTACATAATTAGACTCATTCAATGTACTTTTATTCATCTAGTCCATTGATTTATGTAAGGAGTTCCAGCCAGCTATTTAGACTCCATAAACTATCACCATACCTTGAATTTTATATCACTGAGTAACTGAACTAATCGGTATAACTCAAACTAATCTGAAAAGTATATATGAAGAAGAAAAAATGGGTTCACGTTTCTAAAATCAGTATGAATTCTTAATATCCAATAATAAGCTAATAACTACAACCAAAACTGAAATCGGGATTGAATGTTTCTACTTTGGACCCTTCTGGTTATGCCGACCAAAATCATTTACCATCCTAATTCAAATTCTCACTGCCGTTTGGGTGTGCATTCCATAATCTTGGAGGAGATTCTGAGATTTGAGATTTGGTATCTGAAGTTCATCAAATGAGTACTTGTTTCTCTTCGTACACACAAAAAAAAAAGAACGTACGTATATCACTCTTGGTGACAACTTATAACAACAAAAAAATAATACCGAAACTAAGTATCAAAACAGAGAACTATAGAATTTAATTTTGAACACACAAACATTGCTACTCATCTTTCCACATCTCTACCCAATTCTCCTTTGCCTCTTCGAGTCCGAAAAGAGAGTTAGTCTTGGTCGGGTCAAGGTTTGTGGACAAGCTCCCGTACGCGATGCCAAGAGCCGACGCACCAAAGGTCACGAGTGTGGTCAAGAATGGGACCCCACAAAGGCACGTCCCAGACGTTTCTGTCCTTCAAAACGTCGAGTATTTTCAAGATTGCCACTCCCAAGCCCAGTGGTGTCCCCACAGATACCACGATCCTCCCCATCATCCTCTCGAACACTTCTTGAGGTATTGGCGGGTCGTCTTCCGGGTCCGGGTCTGACTTTCCAGTTTTTTCAGAGTTTCTAGAAGGTTGAAACCCTTTAGGGGTCGCATGGAGCCTGGATTCATATCTGAGTTTGTTGTTGTTAGAGATTAGGGATTTTGGATCCTGAGGTTTGGTTTTGGGAATTGTTCTTGACAGAAATGATAGTGGTCGTGTGTGGTATGAGCACAAGAGACCTGTCATCATATTTCTTCTTCTTCTTCTTCTTCTTATGTTTTTTCTTTTAAGTATATTCCTTTGTGCATTTGATTATTTACCTTATGTAGATAAGGTGGCATGCATATTTTGTTTTTATCTTTGAGATATTATTTTCCTAGCCACACATTTCCTACTATTTAATATTTATCCTTATTTCCAAAAAAATAATATAAAGCTAATTGTTTTTTTTTAATACTGTTATATTTTTGAAAGTCTTGTTTTAATAACATAAATTGAAAGTTTTTAAATTATCATTCTTCACTTCAATTCACTTTCATATAATAAGAGAAATGAATCTTGAAAATTGATAGAGAAATTTCACTTTTACCTTTCATTTGGTACCATTATTGATGTTTACCTTTTCTAAATGCATATTTTAAAATGTCTATGCCTGAGATTCCATCAAAAAGGCAAAAGACATTTATGCCCTTGATTTATATATATAAATAATTATTTAAGTATATATATATATATAAGTTTTTGTATACTTTTGCAAATTCCAAAATTCGTATAATTTTTTTTTGAATTTTTTTGATTTTTCACATTTAAAAAAAATCAAAAGTGTTTTTTGAAACTATTTTAATTTTAATTTTAAGTGTTTCACTACAAGAAAACAGCGCAATACTGAGGGAAATTCCGAGGGAACGTTGGTTCCTCGGAATATTCCGATGCTATTCCGAGGAAATTCCTAGGAAACGCAATTTATGTGTTTCCTAGGAATTTCCTCGGAATATACCTAGGAAATTCCGAGGAATACAATTTCCCTCGGAATTTTCCGATGAAATTCTGAGGGGCAAAAATCCCTCGAAATAAACCGAGGAAAATCCGATGAGCAAAATCGGATTTAGGGGTTTGATCGTAGGGTTTAATTCCCTCGGAATTCCCTAGGAATATTCCTAGGAAATTCCGAGGAAAACCATCACCTCGTCGGAATTTCCTAGGAAAATTCCTAGGAAATTCCGAGGGAATGATGATTTAGAATCGAAAACACCGATTTACGATTTCCACAAGACTTTCATAAGCCTTATTAGTGTCTTGGATTGATTATGGGACAAGACATTAGTGTTGTACCAATTAATAGAAACTTTTCCAATTGTATCAACGAGATCCCCAAACAACAAGATAAACACTTATACACTTTAATGAACAGAAACGACAATACTTGCACTCATTTCAATAATTTTGTAATTTCAACGTTTATTTGCCATCTATTGTCAATGTTACCGTAGGAAAAACTGCTAAATTGTTCAAGAAATGGTCTAAAGTTTTAAATTTTGGATTTTGAAACCCTAAACTATGGTTCCTCGGAATTTCCTAGGAATCTCCTAGGAAATTTCCTAGGAAATTCCGAGGAACAGTCTCACCAATAGGAAAATGAATCCGTCGGAATTCCCTCGAAATTTTCATTACCCGGGAAACCAAACCGCCAAAATTTTCGCGAAAAGTCGAATATTGAGGATTCCGACGGAATTCCGACGGATTCATTTTCCGTAGGAAATCTCGGGTTTTAAACCCGAGACTGTTCTTCTTCTTCCCCATTCTCTCTTTCTCTCTTCCTCCCTTGCGATTTTCCGGCGATTTCTCTCCCCCCTTGCGATTTTCCGGCGAATCCCCTCCAAATCCACCTCTAAATCCGTTCCTAGTCCCCATGTAAGTTCTAGATTCAATTTTCTTAGGTTTTTAGCGAATTTAGATTGTTAGGATTGAGATTAGATTGTTAGATTTAGATTGTTAGGTTTATTAGATTGTTAGGATTGTTAGATTGTTAGGTTTTAGGGTATTTGATTTAGATTAGGGTTTTAGGGAATTTGATTTTGATTAGGTTTTAGTGAATTTGATTTTGATTAGGGTTTTAGGGAATTTGATTTTGTTTTTAAAATTCAATTTTGCATTTACCAAAAATTTTTGATATTAAAATATATATTTGGATTTTTATAATTATTAAAATAATTTTTATAATTTATAAGTAAGTTTAAAAGTAATTTAATAATTATTTTAGCCATTTTTATAATTTATAATTATTTTTATAATTTATAATTTATAAGTAAGTTTAAAAGTAATTTACTAATTATTTTAACCATTTTTATAATTTATAAATATTTTTTAATTTATAATTTATAAGTAAGTTTAAAAGTAATTTACTAATTATTTTAGCCATTTTTATAATTTATAAATATTTTTTAATTTATAATTTATAAATATTTTCTAAATATTCAATTCATTTATATATTTTATAATCTTTTTTCTATGATTATAATTTTAAATTTTCTTTTTCAGGCGATTCCAAAGAAGAAGGGACGTTTGGTCGGTTTGGGTCGTCGATCCAAGCCGATTCCTTCTACATCCCAGGTGCCAGTTGATCCTATGCTGATAGATCAACTGAAGGATAAGGATGACCGCATCGCTATGTTGGAGGCGAAGATGGCGGCTCAAGAGGCTGCTAGTAAGGCAGAAAAGAGGCGGACTGAGAGGATGATTGAGGCGTTCATGAAGAAATTCCCAGACCATAACTTCAACGACGACGACGACGAGGACGACGAGTAGTTCTTTTTATTTCTTCTTTATGTTTTCAATTTCTGTTTTTAATTTTCTGTTTCGAATATTACTTTTTAACATTATCTATATTATGTTTTTTATTTAAATTTCAATTTTCAATTTAAAAAATTTTAATTTTATTTTTGAATTTTAATTTTAAAAAAATAAATTTATATTATTTTAAAAAAATTAAATATTACGAATATTCCGAGGAATATCATTCCTAGGAATATTCTGAGGGATACTGTTCCTCGGAATTTCCTAGGTATATTCCTAGGAAACAGATCCGTCGGAATATTCCTCGGAATTGTGTCCGTCGGAATATTCCTCGGAATTGTGTCCGTCGGAATTTCCTCGGAATATTCCGAGGAAATTCCGACGAAAACTGTGATTCCGAGGAAATTTTTCCGAGGGACTTTTGGTTCGGAATGTCGTCGGAATCGCTTGATTCCGACGACATTCCGAGGAAAATGTCCCTAGGAATCGAGGTGTTTTCTTGTAGTGTTTATTTATATTTTTATCAAATTTCTAAACCATACCCTCCTAAACCCTAACCCTCAAATTTAAACACTAAGTGTATATTAGTTAACCCTAGGGTTATAAGTGTTTATTTACATCTTTAAAACCAAAGGTAGAACCAAAGGTAAATTTGATTAAGATAAAAATAAAAAAATATACTAAGAAAATACTAATTTTGGTAATTTCTCAAAAATGGTGGACAACAAAGTCTTTTGATTCTTGTTATTAATATATTTTGCTTCACTTAAATACAAGTTTTAATAAGATCTACCATTCTGTTTTACGAACCATTTGATCTTGGTAGCTTCGCGTACGATTTCCCCACCTGCAAGGTAACAACACAAAGAACAAAGTAGAAACTTAAATCTTTTTCAAAAACAATAAAAAAAGGTAGAAAACTTAACTTATGACGCAAGAAAGACATCCCAAAACGATTTCTTGATAGTCAAGTTACGTACCCTATTAGGAGATAAATAGCAATAACGATCATTGCTGTCCGGAGAGAGCACCAAAGGAGGCTGTGACGGTGGAGAAGCATTGAGTGTAGGCCTGAGAAAGGGAGAGTGACGATAAGGTGAATTTATCGGTGACCGGAGCAGCGTAGAGATCATAATGTTCGGCGACAGTGGACTTGAGCGATACGGCGAGATAGGAGATGCTACCTCGATGGCAACGTGGTAGTTTCCGGCGAGTGTGGCCTCGAGTTCCCATGTATTGTCATGTTTATTGTTATCCTCTTATGAATTTCGGCATACCGGTCTGTCTCATCAAATATTTCTTCCTACAAGATTCATTAATGGTTAATAAAAAAAAAAATCATTCACAAATAGTATGACGTTAGTAATCTATTATTTAATAATGATAACCTGTATGAGTTCCTCCATGACATCTTCCAAAGTTATTATGCCGATGACTTCTTCATCTTCATCAGAAATGCTATCAATGTATCGGATTGGACTCTGATGATTAGCTTCACTTGAGTTCATCACAGGAATGTTCAGAACAACGTTGGCGTCTTTATCAGCCGTTCCTGAAAATAAAACAAATAATAATTCTCATCTCAATTCTTTATATATTATTAGGATTTTTCATGCTCTTTCATATATACAAGTCTATTAACCATTGATGCTCTTGTCATGGAAGGGAGTGTTGGTATTGGTACAGTTCTTGGTCCCAAGGACAGCAGCCATGTGGCTTCGACCTGTTTGGAAGATGTTGAGGATGTCGTAGAGAGGTAGATTCAAATTAACCCTGCTTTCAGAAAAAAAACAAATAAAGATTTTTTGGGTCGGTCCAGCTTAGAAATAAGTTTGATTATAGAGTTAGAGAATGAATAAACCTAGGCATTTTTCTGATGGGAAGATCTCTTATCGGTGTCTTGTCTTCAGGACGGAGTTTGATCAAGTTCTTGACCTATTCAGAAGTAGTCATGTCAGAAGGCAAAAGTGTACGTACTTACCGTGTAAATAGATGTTGTTGCTTACTCACCAGAATATATCCGATGATAAGAGTAGGATCCACAGAGTAAATAGGGATCCGGCTATGGCCTTCACTTGCTATTAATCCCATTGTCTTTCTGTGGAAACCCCAAAGAGAAGGATAAGAATAGCGAAGTAACTTAATATATATTGTCGGGAAAGTAGAAAATGAAGAACATATATATATACTCGTCGAGCCTAGAGTTTATATCAAGTGAGAATATCTTGGAGACTGGTGTCATTGCGTCTTTGGCACTCTTGTGAGACATGTCGAGAGCTCCTGATATGATTGTTGTTTCATCATGAGTCAGTTCCCCGCCTTTTCCTGCCTAGTTATCAAGAATAAAAGGACACCGATCGAGAAAGACATAGGTTTAGCTTAAATATTGACAAAAACAATTAAAAAAAAAAAGACATCTCGAGTTTTTGAAACAAATTAACCTCGTTGCCATGCATAAACACAAATGACTTGAGCTCTGCTCGTCTGAAAAGTGTAGAATGTCTTCTTCCAAGCAACAAATCGAGTAGCTAAAAAGCATTGAAGGAAGGAAGAAAACTTTGAGGCATTGTATTAACTTAAAAGTTAATTGAGTTATAAGGTGATTGACTGAGTTACCTTGCTGATTGGATAAGCTAAGGGAAAGAAGACTATGACAATAAATCTAACCAAAATCGATAGCTTTGCTCCGATGCTCAGGCCATACGAGAGCATACGGCTTGAGGGATAATCTAGGATAAATAAAAAGAACAATAAGAATTTTCGGCAACCTTAAAAGAATCAGAGCTGCACAGAAGGCAAGTTCAAACTCCACCCACCTCGCCAAATGCAAGTATGAGAGTTACGGATATAAGCACAGAACCCCATGCTGGGAGCAAGGAATCGACAAAGACTGGTAGGGCCTTTTGGATTATAATAGCATTATAAACAAAAGTCAGTAAATACTAAAAATCATATTAAGATTATATATGTGTGTATAAGCATGATACCTCCATTGCCAAAGCATTGCCTATGAGGAGTGTACACAACAGAAGATGCTGGTTTTTAACGAGTGGTAGGATCTTTTCTGGCCATTTTGTTGCAATATTTTTTTTTTTAAGAAATGGTGTTAGTTTAATTTATGAAGTGAAAAACTATGAGTAGGGTCATTGTTTCAAAAAAAAAAACTAGGAGTAGGGTCAAGGAGTTCATGACACTGACCAGCGTTTCTGCGGTCGTTGGGTTCACCAGCCTTCACTATAACCTCGAGCTCGACGAGACTAAGGGACATGAGACCAAGGGTCAGTCCTGACATTAAACCTGCGAAAGCAACTAGACCAAAACATGCAGTTAGGTAAAACCAGAACATAGGCTCACAGCAAGGGACATCATTTGCTGCCATTTTTTAAAGTATTTTAGAGAGTAAAGACTGTTTATGAATGTTGAGAGTGAGTTTGGGCATCATAGGAACATAAATAGTAGAGCCAGGGGGTGACATAGTAGTACCAACTGCTACACCATGAGAAGAGAATTCCAAGAACCACCATCCAAATTTGTATAATTTAAAGAAAAATTATCACATTCTGTGATCAGCCGTTACATAAGGTGAAAACAATATAATAACCTTTGCACTCACAATCAAAATTTGGGCCCAATACACAATTTAGTAGAACAAGAACTGGGGGCGTGTCACACTCACTTATTAGAGCACCTTCAACCTTGGATCCTTAATTGGGGGTGTTTAACTTTTTTTTTTTTTTAATTTTTAAATATAAAAAAAAACAATTACAAGTCGTCACGTATCAGTGAGGTCCGCAAACAGTGCAATCAACTAACAAAAGAGGTGCTTAATTGGATATTTTAAGAGCTTGGTTTAGAGGGTGCTAGTGGGCCCCACTGCTTAAGCACCCCACTAAACACCCCATTATGGATGCTCTTAATTGCTATTATAAATCAATTATGTGGTGCAATTCTTAAACAAAAGGTGTGACGAGAATAACATGAAACAACGCGCATTGTCAATTATTATTATTATTATTATTATTATTATTATTATTATTATTATTATTATTATTATTATTATCTTTTCTTTGGTAAAATGTTAAGATCGCATTGTCAATTATTAGTAAGTAGGAACTATTCACTTTTAATCGACGATACCAAATAATGCCAAATGTGCCTATGGTCCTTGGCACTAAACCATAAAACAAGAGAGTAGGTTCCAAGGGAGCAGGTACCAATAAAATAGTGACCGATTCACTAAGAAATAAACAAATCAAGGGACGTCTACAACATAATAACATTTGTAAGGGTCAGATATAAAGAAATGACCTCCAGAATGAGGCTAAAGAAGCTATAAAATAGTTCACAAGAACAAACTAAGAGAAGCTAATTAAAATATGTGCAGGTCCACCAAGAAATGGAAGACACAAATGCTGCTTTATCCAAATGAGCTAAGCTCACAACAATCAGTTAAATATGATAATATTGGGGAATAACATCACTATCTTGTTTAGATTAATGCTAACAAATCCTATAATATAACCTAATCAAGCAATTAATCACAACCTACCCCCCTCCCCCACTAACCGATAAATTATAGAGAAAATTTACCAAAATAAAACAAAAATTCACATATCTGTCCCTTTAGTATAAACTCAACCTTAATTTGTCACTATGATATAATCTTTCTCATAATCCTAAAATTAGCCCTTCATTAATCAAATGAAATACAATTTGTAATTACTTTAAATATTAAAAGTTTAATTTATAAACCCATAATGTAGAACTTGATTACCTTTAAGTAACAGTAACCTATCCCTTTAAATATTAAAAATTTAATTAAAATCTTCTTAGGTAGAACTTGTAACCTACGCACTTTGTCATCAGGCGAAAAAACCATCATGTAATTGCACCTAATTTCCATACACCATATGTCGTAGAAACTGCATCATAGAAAAATAGTGTGAAAATCACAAGAAAACTATGCAGAAATCATGGTTTGATGAAGACCAATAGCTTAATTTTGATTTTGATTTATTTTATTTTTGACAAAAAAATCGCTGAAACACATTTTAGGAAAGTAAAAAGATTTCCCAATATGTTTAGAATATTTTGTAGCAGAATTTTTGGAAATATGGTTATTCTTATCCGTATATTGTAGCTTCTACATTGTGTAAAGAACATACAACTAATCCGTAAGTAGATTCTACCATAAGTAGACTTTTGAATTGTGTCTAGATTTTGTATTCGTAGAACCTTAGAATTTTTCATAAAAGTAGAAGTTGCATTCAGAATAAATGTAGTTACCTTTAAAATGTGTATAGTTTGCATTCTTCATATTTAGAATTCTATTTAAAGTTTAGTATTGATTCTAGAGAAAGTTGGTGTTACAAAAAAAGATTTTAGAGAAAGTAGAATAACTTGTCATTTTTAAATAGAAGATTAGAAATTATAATTTAACAAGTTTTACAATTCATAAAAATATTTATTTCATTAAATTTGATAAAGGGAAATTGTGCTAAAATGAAACAAAAAAGATTTTATACTTAATGGACAAAGATGGTGATTTTTTTTGTTCTATTTTGGCAAATTTCTCTAAATTATTCACTTGTCACTTTTCATTGAAACACATTGAATGAACAATAAAATTAGCAATAGTACCTATCAAATACTTGTATTTGAAAAAGAAAAATCAAATTTCTCAATTAATACTTATCTAGAAGTTTTCTCTGACAATTAAGTTAATTTTATAAGTGATTAATTTTTTTTAAAAAAATTGAATCTTGATAGAAGACTCCTAAAAAAGTTTCCTTATTATCATAAAGTCTCCAAAGTTTCACAAAAAATATGTTCTAGTTAGTTTTGCAATTTACAATGTTTGAATTTATATGAGTAGACTTCTAGAGAAGTCTCTTGATGAGAAACTTCCTAAGAAGTCTATTCACAAAACAAAAATATGACAAAAATCTCAAAATAAAAATAGAATAGACTTTGGGGAAAGTCTTTTCATTAAGAGAGTTATCTTAAAATCTGATAATTAATTATTTTTAATTAAATATTTTTTTTTTTAAATTGTAAAATCGATCAGAGCAGATTTCCTGTGACATAGAATTTTCCACATAACATACTTTTAAGATGTTTTTTTACGAAAAGTTAAAATTTTACAAGATTATTGTCTATTGCAAATTAGCCTCACTTTTACGAGCTTTTTCGAGAAGTCAACTCAATTTCTTTTTGTTACAAAAAAAATAAAGAAATATTAGCAGATTTCGAGAGAAGTCTTCTATGGAAACACACAAAATATTCAATTTCAAAACTAACATGTGTATTGACCAAGAGGCTTCTTTAGAAGTTTTCTCGGCGAAGTCTTCTAAGCGAAACAATCTGGAATTGTTTGAATATCATATCTGAATGACTTCGGTTCTTCTACTTATAATAAGACGGTTCAAATGTAAGGATATGGTAAGTTCACATTCATTCAAGTCTCTCTCCTCTTCCAAGTTGTTTTCTTAGCGTTCACTTCTTTTTTTTATTTAGAATAGTTCATTGTAATTCCCGTATCTAACATGACCACTGGTAAACAAACATGGTGAACAAAATGTATTCATGAAATCCTTAATCGGCAATGTGGCAGGCAAATTGTGAGAAGCTTCTGGTTTGCAAGATGGTATTAGTCTGTATGAAGACAATTTGCTTTGACAGGGAGGTAATTTTCATTAGTGTTTCTTGTATTTTTTGGCTTCCACTTACTATCACATCTACATTAAAGAAGATTTCACAAATATTTATAACTTTACACTGAAATCTTTGGAGCTGGCAGGTGAACAATGACAATATTGTAAGAGATCAAAAATCTTATAGATTCCAAATTGATGCGTGACATGTCAACAACGCACTAAGGGGGGGAGTCTCAATTTCCATTCCTAGACTAATTCATAGTATCCACCGAATGCACCATAAATGTCTTAGATCTTAATTAATCTTTGTGCAACGATTTGTGTTCTAAAGAGATTGTTATGATCATCTTCTCAAGTAAGAAATTATAATTCTATATTTAGGTAAGATAAGGTGTTAGTAATGGTTTTCAGAAGATAGCATGATTGTCTACATCATGTCAAGAAATATATACTGCGAACGAATTAGCAGGAAACATAAAAGCAATCATGATATCAGTCTACAATACGTCCAATTCTAGATAATTGCTTACCTAAAATTATAGTTTACTATCAAGAAAATGCCCATAATATATAGGGCATTCTTATTAGAACGAGAATGTACATTGATAACAAATGTGATCCATGTAGTGTGGCTCATATGGTGGCTTGAAGCCGCTAAGTTGCTGATGAACTTGAAAGCAAAACCAAGACAATGGAACCACAAAATTGGTTAGTTTACTCTAGTGGTCAACGTTAAGATGGATGTTAGTGTCATGTTCAGTCTTAAACGAATAACTTTTTTTGGCTGACACACATGAAAATATGGAGGAAAATGAAGATTGTTGGATAGAGTCCCTTGAAAAATCTCATCTTTAAATCATTCCCTAAATGCCCATTGATTTACACATTTGTGACTCACCAAACAAAGTCAAAGACCAAATTTTTTATCTCTTTAACAGAATCTTGGTCTCCTTCCCAAACCTTTAAATCAAAAGATCTCATAAATTTCATGGCTTCATTTCCAGTGTTCATATTGGCTGAGTTTTTTTCCTTCGATCATCTCTTATGAGATCTTGATCAATCAGTTTAATACCAATCTTCCCGCACATTCCTCAACAATCACAAGCCTTGTCCGCCAACACGACACTATTTCACCACCTTCCTCTCTTATCCTTATACCTTCTTGGTCATCTTCTCCTTCTCTTCCTTAACATGGGCGTCAATCTTGTAACCTATTTTCCTCGTAATTCCTCTTAGAACTTACCTGGCATCCATGGATCCTACACATTCTTCAGTTTTACAACAGAAAAAGCTTAGCTTCAGTGGATGTCCATGTCTTAAACCCTTACCATACTTCTTATGTTTCAAGCTTATCCTCCAAAATCCTAGGTAGATAAGAAGTTCAGGTGCTGATCATGGTTTGGTTTCGGTGCTCTCGCACCACACATGATCAAATCTTTTTTATCTGTGAAATCAAGCTTGGGGAGAGTGATAATATGGAATATAACTCTTCAAAAATCTTAGGATTTAGCTGAACTCTCTCTAAGGATTCTCAACACAGCAAGATCTCATTCGAGATCCATGACTCATTAGATGAGATTTTTCCTCTTGGAGATATCATAAGTTGTGCAACAAACTCAACCATTCTATTGGTTAAAGGTTTATTCTTGAAACCAAGAACACATTTTGACCTTGTTGGATCGTTTAGCCATGAAATTAAGGAATGTGGAAGACAATGAATTAAAGAGAGGGAGTGTATTTATGGATAACGACACTATGTTGGTAGAAGATGAAGAGCTGGTGGGAGCATTTGAGAGAGGAGTGCTTAAGAGAAAAGAGATTTGTGGGAACTTGGTTGAGCTGATAAATGGAGACATGGAAAGGAGAAACAATTCAAATGAAATAAGGTTTCAAGTATGTTGGTTCGGGTAATGTTCATCTCTTAACTTGCAGCTTGTTCATGTGACTGTTAAGCTTGATGACATGGAGGATGAGTCATTAAATGAAGTATAGCCATGAGTTGAAGCAGAAAGTTTTCCGTTGAAGAGTATGAGAATAAATAGAAGAGCTTCAATGTTTACAAGCTTAACCTTTGGATTTTGGATGAGACAAGTCTTGAGGAAGCTTCGATCGGGTTAGGCCGAACTTCAACAATTAGATTCAAAGTGTGATTTTCCTTTACTTTTTCATTCTATAGATCATTGTGTGTGTTGGGGTTGAGTTTAGAGAGTGATCTAGAGAAGATTTAGTGCCTAAACTCATTCAAAGACTTATCTCAATCATTCTAAGTAGTGAATCTTTTTCAGAAAAATATGCTTTCGAAAATATGCACGAAATAATATATATTGGTACGGTTTTGTATGATACATTCATACATTGGCTTTAGCCATTTGGCTATATAGAAATATATATGCAGCTTGGTTTTCAACTTTGGAATTTGTTGATTTCTCATGCTACAAGTGAAGGAAGATGATGTTATGGTTGTTAACGATAACCTTCTTATGATTTCTGAGACACAAATTACACCATAAATAACACCAATAAAAAGAACTAAAGATTACAATCTCGTATCAATCATAACCTAACCACAAACGAGTATAAACAAGAACTTAAAATGAAAATGTAATCTTTTTAATAACTAGAAACTTCAAGTTTGAATATCCAATACTTCAATTTCTTCTTATGTTGTTGTATTCGAATTCTAAACAGCTTTCTTGACTGGATTTATTTTTATCGGGTATTTTATAACTAAAATGTTATGTTGGATATGGTGTATTAGCTGGCTTTCTTTTTCAACCAAAGCTTTTTGGACCAAATCTCTTTTGCTTGACTCTTTAATCAGCTTGATTTTTAGTTGATATACATATATATATATATATTTTAACGTTCATTCCATTTAATATTTGTTTAAGTACCATATTAGATAAAAACTAGGTTAGACCTGCCGCTTTGCCATGGTGAATGATTTTTTAACGATAATAACATTATATATTGATAAATAAGTTGTAAAATATACAATTATAGTATCTAGTAAACAACGTGAATATAAAAAGAAGATTTGCATAATTTTTTTGTCCACAAAATATTCGTTTATTTTATACTTTCAATTACCAAATATTATGGACTAAAAACATCTAGTATGTTAATGCCAAACATTTATAATATTAATATATAGATATAGACAGTTTTGAGATTTACATAATTAAATTAGGAAAATAATTTATTCAAGTCTCACACATAATAAATTTGATGCTTTCAAATATTTGTAACACAAATGTAATTTTTTTATGATTTATGGGCAGAAATTTTGCCATGCGCACGAATAACTCTCATTTTAATCTATTATCATATTTGATCTTTGAATATTTCAAAAATAATAGCGTCTTTAACATATATCAGAATATATTCATACATACATAATTTCATATTTCCGTTACATTTAATATCATTTAAACATATATCACTGAATTATTACAAAAATATTGTATATACAACTATGCATAACACCTATTGTCTCATATCATAAACTATGAATAATGTTGTGCTCACTAATAATCAAACTAATATCCTTATATATTTAAATTCACACCAAATTTTTATCTATTAAAATTTGTATATAGTAAATGTTAACATTGTTTAGTTAGTTTAGCTCGTAAAGAGTTTATTAGTAGTTGTTACATCAGCTAAAATTTATATGACTTTTTTATTGCAAAAAATGTTCAATGGGAAAGAAAATGTCTGCAATTTATTTCATTGAATTTCATATTAATTTATTTGGGAGATTATAATTTATTCAAAACATCATATCAATCTGCGGACGGGCATAGACGATGTTAATTCAATCATTTAGTTTTGTTTAATATTAGGTATATGAATGATTTAAATCAATGTTCAAGAAATCGCTAGGCGGTAACTAGACGCTTTATAGAAGACTAGCGACTAGGCGGATTATTCGGGGCCTAGACGTTAACGAATTATTGATTTATTATATATATATATAATATTTATATGAAATATTTTAGTTTTTAAATTAAGAAATATAAAATTGTTGTGATAAATTATCAAAATTAGATATGTAAAATAAAAGAAATAGTAAATTTGTGAATATATACTAACATTATTGCTTAAATTAACATATTTAGACTAATTTAGATCGATTTTAACTGATTCTGAATAATTTAAATCGACCTGAATCGTATAAATGGGTATAAATCAGGTTTTAGGAAAATCGTTTCGGATAGAACCGAGTTGCCGCCTAGGCGGGGGCCTAGGCGCCGCCTAGACCGATTTTTAGAACCTTGATTTAAATATAAGTTGGACCAATGACACTAACTATAATTAATCTAGTTATTACATGATAATTATAAAAGTATGTTGAGGATGCATGAGATAGTGACACATCATCATAATGGTAATGGTGTAAATAAATTACAAAATTAAAGTTATTCTCCAAAATTGCTTCTCTATTAATAATAAAGAGATATAATTTTAAATGATGTTAAACCATTTGAAACTAAACATGTAAAATATCAGTATCATATGTAGTGGATATGAATCTCTCATGCCCTCCAAACGGTCATCAGATTTTACTCACTCCTTAATCCTCTAAATCCGTTAATATTATAAGACACTAACAATAGCATCAAAGCCGTCTTAGCTCAGTGGTAGAGGCGCGTGACTTTTAATCCCGTGGCCGTGGGTTCGATCCCCACAGACGGCGTTATATATATTTTTTTTCTTTTCTCAAAATATGTTTTTTTCCGATGATCCATAAATATTGTTTTTTTAAAAAAATTAAAAATATATTGTGGTTTGTGGCCCAACCCTAATAGCTTCGCGGTCGTATAAAAGAAAAACAAACCTAATTGTTGTCTTCCTATTTTACTCGAAACGGCAACACGAAGTCGGAGTTGTCTCAGTGAACTCTCCTTCCTGGTCTGGTGATGAACATGGAGACCACCGAGGCAGGGATGAGTAACACGGTGATGTGTCTGTTAACAGACCCAGAAGGAGCTCACTTAGGTTCTGCCATGTATATCCCTCAGACTGCTGGTCCTTTGCAGCTTACTCAGCTCGTCAACAAGTTCCTCAACAACGTAAACACCTTCTCCCCATCTTAAAACATCTAATGATCTTGCAGAAAATTAGTGTTTATTGATGATTCTTTGCTAATTATTATCCAGGAGATGTTGCCTCATAGTTTCTATGTATCAGACGAAGAGCTTCTTGTACCTGTTGGAACTTACTTGGAGAAAAACAAAGGTTATAAAAAAAACACTCATTGAATCATCTTGTGTTGTTGTTGTGTCTAGTTATGTTCTTATAATTGTTCCTACAAAACTATCTGTGTTTCAGTGTCTGTGGAGAAGGTTTTGACTATAGTTTATCAACAACAAGCTGTGTTCCGCATTCGTCCAGTTAACCGTTGCTCACAAACAATTGCTGGTATGTCATCATACTTCTTTGTTCTGTTTTTATTTTTACTCTTTTTCAGTTAAGAGATTTAACTAGAAGTGTTCTAAATATGTAGGTCACGCGGAAGCTGTTCTTTGTGTTTCGTTTAGTCCTGATGGTAAGCAGTTAGCAAGTGGTTCAGGTGATACTACTGTCAGGCTTTGGGATCTCAACACTGAAACTCCATTGTTTACTTGCAAAGGTTCGAAATTTTCCTGACCAACGTTCTTTAGATGCGTGATAATAGTTCATCCTAACCTCTAATCTTTTCAGGACACAAGAATTGGGCTCTCAATTGCTTGGTCTCCGGATGGTAAGCATCTCGTGAGTGGTAGTAAATCAGGTGAAATCTGTTGTTGGAATACAAAGAAAGGAGAACTAGATGGCAATCCACTTACAGTAAAGTCTTTCTTTTTAGTTGATGTTTGGTTATCTTGTGAAATGTGCATATGTGTTTTGGTTTGTCACTTATTGATTACCTTTGTTCTTTACATTTTTTTTCTTAGGGTCACAAGAAATGGATCACTGGTATCTCGTGGGAACCAGTCCACCTTAGTTCTCCATGCCGTCGATTTGTAACTTCTAGCAAAGATGGGGATGCAATGATTTGGGATGTTACACTTAAGAAATCCTTAATTTGTCTCAGTGGACACACACTTGCTGTGACTTGTGTGAAATGGGGTGGAGATGGAATTATTTATACAGGGTATGCTTCTAATATTTGATATGTTTCCTATCCACTTTCATAGGTCTGGTGGTGTCTAATGTGTATTGACAGATATTTCAATGTATATATATATATATTTTTTGATAATGACTTAGATGAAATATCTGGTCTGATAACCAAACAATGAATAAGCTTAGTTTGCAGCGTCTTAATCTAGTTAATGATGACTTGGTACTTGCCTCCATATTTAAGGTCCATGATCACTTTTTGAGTTACATATTTATATATGATCTTCTCTTGCAGCTCCCAAGATTGTACGATAAAGATGTGGGAGACTACTCAGGGAAAGCTCATTCGTGAATTGAAGGTAAGCTTTTATCTATGTTTGGAATTTGTTCTCATCATTGCTCTTCTGAATCAGTGTAAGATGCATTTCTCTTCTGACTATTAACTCTAGAGACCTTATATACAGTACCAATGTGATTACAGTACTATTATGTGTTTATCTCATGTTCTGCGTATTTTAACCACCTCAACTTCTCTCTGCTTGTTGTGTTTACATTAGGGCCATGGCCATTGGGTTAACTCTCTTGCATTGAGCACAGAGTATGTTCTTAGAACAGGAGCTTTCGACCACACTGGAAGACAATACCCTCCAAACGAAGAAATGAAAAAGGTAAGACTCCACTCTACATTTGAGGTCAACTTTTTTCCATATACCCTTATTCTCATCTCTTTCTTTTGAATTGTCTTGGTATAGGCGCTGGAAAGATACAACCAAGCAAAAGGGGATTCCCCTGAAAGGTTAGTCTCAGGGTCTGATGATTTCACCATGTTCCTTTGGGAACCATCTATTAGCAAACAATCTAAAAAGCGCCTGACGGGTCATCAGCAGGTAATGTTAATTCACAGTTTCACTCTTTTCTCCTAGGTCCTTTTAGTTCTGTTTCTAATTCTCTACCTTGTCAATCAACAGCTAGTAAATCATGTCTATTTCTCACCTGATGGGAAATGGATTGCAAGTGCTTCGTTTGATAGATCAGTTAGGTTATGGAACGGTGTCACAGGACAATTCGTTACAGCTTTCAGGGGGCATGTTGGGCCTGTTTATCAAGTCAGTTGGTCTGCAGACAGTAGATTGCTTTTGAGTGGCAGTAAAGATTCTACTCTCAAGGTAAAAAAAATGTTTTATATCCATGAAATGTCATTCCTACTCTTTACTAGAGATGTTCCTCAGATTCTGAATTAGAAAGTTTCACAGATTTGGGAAATCAGGACGAAAACGTTAAAACAAGATCTTCCTGGTCATGCAGATGAGGTATAAGACCTTTAGAACATTTTTTTGTACTGGAATGTCAGTTTCTTTCCTCTGTTGATTTTTCTGACCCTCTTTTTTTTTCCCGTTGTGTATAGGTTTTTGCGGTGGACTGGAGTCCAGATGGTGAGAAAGTAGTCTCTGGTGGTAAAGATAGAGTTTTGAAGCTATGGAAGGGTTAAAAAGGAGCATTGTGGACCTTTTAAAATATATGATGTATTTGAGAGTTTTATTTGGTTAAAAATATAAAGTATTCACATTTTAGTGCAAATTTTAAATTTTTAAATAGTGTGCGACAATTGTATGGAGTATTTTTCCTGGAAAATTTTGCAAAAGACCCGAGTATGGTGGAAGGCATGACTCCTGTAATAATAATATCAGAGTTTACTTTGTTCCTGAGCACTAAAGAAGAAGCCTGCAGTCAGGCAGGTCATCAGGACCAAGATTCTTGTCTGGGCGGTCGAGGGTAAGTACCACCACATCTTGTCTTGTAGTCGAGCTAGTATGTACGCTCTTGGAGTGTTATGTTCTGAAAGTGCGAGATGGCTAACGGACTCTTCCCAGTGGATCTGATTTAAGGTCCTGAGAACGTAAGGTTAAGCTTCTAATTTCAGATCGTGTTAGTACAGGAAGCGCTTCTTCGTAGGTGCAGCCATTTGTCGTACGTGAAGATTAATGTGTAAGGGGCAAGAAGTTCTGTTCAGCAAGCAGACATTGCAGGTTACCAAACGAATTTGGGGGCTGCATTTGTGAATCAAATCATAAAAGCAGTAAGTGACTCCTCCATATATCAACAACAGTTTTGAAAACCGGACTGGTCGAACCGATCCAATCGTTACTCATGACTTGTTGAAGAGCCGAGTTTCGTTCGGTTTAAAATCTGGATTTGAGAAAAATCAGTAAACTCGGTTGAAACGGGTAAAACCGATGATCCTGTTTAATATCAAAACCCGGTTCAAAAATTCAACATATATAATTAAGAGAAATACCATAAGAGAAACCTGAAATTTTTTTGTCACCATAATAGCTTAACGAAAAAAATGATCAAATAAGTTTTATTAAAGAGTGTACATGATATTTACACCCTTTGAATTAACTATCTATACTTAGGATGTAGAGTTATGGGGTGGTGTTTTTGGAGGTAAAGTTTAAAATTTTTAAAATATAAAAAAATTAAAATTTTCAAAATAAAAAAAATTATTTTGGTCAGTTTTTCTTAAAGTCTATTTTTATGACAAAAACTTAAAAATACATATTTGAGATATTTTATCTATAATTAATGTGTTTTTAATTGTTATCAAAAATTATTATTTCATAATCAATGTTTTAACTATCACTATATAATTAGTTTTTATTTAATTCTATTATTTTTATTTTAAGAGAAGCTGTTAAAATTTTCTTTTTGGCTCTCATATAACTATTTTCATTTTGCCATTTCATAAAATTTACAATTTTACTTGTAAGAATAAATAAAAATGATAATTTGAATGATTAATCATTTTTTATCAATTTAAGTTTACATAGCTTTATTCACTTGTTTACAACATAGAAATATATTTATGTTTAATGTTTACTTTTCTAATTAATAAAAGAGACAAGAGAACTTCTCAAATATAAAACTGCATTTTAGGTCAATAATATATGACTATATATATCTAACTTTTTTAGAAATAGAAAACTTGATTCGACTAGTCAAACCGGTTTAACCCCTGAACCAGTAATTATATTGAATCGGTATCCACTTCGGTTTCAAAACGTTGATCAACAATTTATTTGTTCAGTGTGATGGAAAGATACACGTTTTAAGGTTAAAGAAAAAGAAAATTCACAAAAGCAGTTCGTCCTTCTTTTTCTTTCTCTTTTTGTTGGTATTAAAGGGGGTCTTAAAAAGGCAGCTACATCGGAAATAATAAACAAAATTCACAAACGCAATTGGCATATCCTTTTTTGTTGGTATTAAAGTGGTTCTTAGAAAAGAAACTACGTGGAAATTAACAATTGCCATTTTAATATGTAGTGGTGAATGCGTTGTTTCATTTATCTCTAAAACTCCCTCAAACATATATTTTCTAAAGTATTCATACATATTAAAAATATATAATTTTTTATAATTAGATTATTATTTTTTTGCTATACAATTTCCAATGAATATTAATCTATTCAAATATTCTTAATTATTATTTTTAAAGTATAGAATTTATTAATATCAACTACGAAAATACTTTAATAATTTACTTTGTGACACACAATTATTTCGAAATGGAGAGAAATTTTTGTTTTCAAAAATAAATTCAAAATATACCTAATGGTCTGAATTTATTACACGTAATTGTCTTTACTAATATTTTATCTGCCTTTCTATTTAAATTACAAAATAAAAATAATATATATATATTATTTAGAACATAAAAGTTTATTCAAAATATAGCTTTATAATTATAAATAGCATGTCTAATTCTATTTTATTATTTTATTTTTCTTCTTTCAAGATATATATATATATGTAATACAAACCATTGTTTATTTATACTATTAATTTTACAGAAATATACTAATACATATATGTATTAGTATATTTCTGTAAAATTAATATATATATATATATATATCCATAAGGTTTTGAAATATATCTTCAACGTATTTAGAACAAAATAAATATTTTTATTTTAAGATTTAATCAATAAATTTTAACTATTTTGAGTAATTGGTCATTCGAAACCATATTTATATCTTTTGATAAATATAAGTAAATAATAAAATTGATCATCAAATAGTTGATTATAATTTTGTTTATTCACGATGTGTGATACTTAGCCGAGTGAATTTCTACCAAAAAAAGCTTTAGTTGAATGATAGGTGATATTACGTGTATACGCACACCAATTAATCTACACTATTACAATTTAATAGTATGTCGATGTATCACTTTAGAATCGAATCCACAAAGACCAAAGGTTACACTTTATTTTTATGGATTCAATTTCAAGTTAAAACAATCGAGTGTTCTAAACTTAAAATTCACAGAGAGCAAAGAACATAGAGCAAGGTGGTTTTAATTAAAGTTATAAGAATGCTAGCCGAGGGTGTTTTGATCGGGTGTAAACACTTGTGATCCAAACAATTATTCAAGTTCAGTTGGAAGTTAGTCTAAAACTCGGAATACTCAAGATGGAACAGCCCACTTTCGTGGTGCTGCTCTATCGTGGATCGATCCCAGGAGTCCTAAACTCTCTTTTGGGCTAAAGCGCGACCACGAGAATTAGAGATCAAGTCTCATATGTTCACAATACACCCTAACATCTACTCTCGCTAGTTAGCGATGTAATACTCATTCATGTTATGTCTAGCAACCTATTACACTGTTAAGGAACAAATTAAACCTAAGTTCATGCACTAAGTGAATAGATTAATGCAAGCAATAAGAACAACTATGAATGAAGACAATCAATTTATAACTTATTTATGTCAAGCTCACGGATCTAACATCCTAACACCCTAGATTAAGAAAGCCGACTACTCAACCATGGAAGAAGAAAACACATAGATCATAATATGAGAAGACATGAAATAATGCTGCAATAAAAGAGAGATATGGTTCAGGAGGTTCTTCTCTAAATCGAGAAAGATGACATTCTCCCTTCTAAGGTAGCAAATCGCCAACTACAAATCTCTAAGGTCTGGTTTCTTGTCTAAAAGTAGCTTAGAAAAATAATAGAAATCAGAAAAGATATATTGCATGTCTCTATTGCATGAGAGAAAATATGGATGATTAAGGCAAATCCCAAAATATTAGAAGTTTCCATAAAAATCTCTGCCACGGGAGCAATCAGTCGGTTGCTCCGTTCACTCGGGAGCACTAGTCAGGTTGCTCCGCTCAGTTTAAATGCAGAAAAACTCCAATTTGCATTCCTTTTTTCATGTGTTCCAGCCTCTTAACCTACTCCAGACCTGTAATGACTCAAAAAAAACTAAATTGACTCGATAAATACCTGAAAACACTTTAGAAAACATATGCAAAATGTGTCAAAAACGCAACATATCAATTCCCCCAAACTTAAATTTTGTTTGTCCTCAAACAATGTCAAGTATCAAGCATAGGGACAAAAGTTTGAAAGTGTGGGAACTTTCCTATTCTCGATAACCATACTTTAACCACGAATATCTGAACCATACAAGCAAATAAACTAAGACAACACACCCTTACCAATACCCCACTGACTGTTGTTCAAGATCGGCTCCATACTCTATATATCAAACCTGCAAAAACCACTTTCCAGACAAAACTCCTTACATTCAATTAAGAGTGGCGTGAGCTTCTCATCACATGCATTAGTCAGAGAAAACTGTTCCAGGTGTGAAACATAATAATTGAAGTGTTTAGTTGGAGCTAATCAGTGTTTAGGGGTTACCATTTTCTGTAGAGAATGCAAGATATTGTGCAAAATTGCAAGAGAGGATGGATCCATTGATCTCCACAAGTCCCCACTCGTTTTTTTCCTCGGAGCAGTCACTCCTATTTCCTGCTTCTCTTAGAGCGGTCACTCCAATTCCTAAATCACCCTTGTTCTCTCTGTATACTCCTAATTCAGCACCCATTGGTTTAACCAACCAGAGACACTGTTTTTTTTTTCTCTCGTACCTCTCATCATATTTTGGACTATGCAATTTAAAATTGAAACTATATTAAGTTCTTTTTTTATATACTGAAATAGAATGGATGATGATGACGAGAAGGAGGTAGTTACATAAGGTGTGCCTCTTGAGGTTTTTATTTCAGCCTTTCCTTTGGCCACCTTATCGGTTGCTCTGTCTCTTTCGGAGAACTCTCACCCTTGCTATGCAACTTCTGATGTAATCGAAATGAGTGAGGGTTTTGTCGATCCTTTCCTATACAGACCTTTTGCAAATATTTACACATATAACACTGAAAAACAAATGCATGAAGGTGGAACAATGGTTTTAGGGTTTAAGGTGGGACATGCTAAAAATCTGTCAGCCACTCAGGATCAACAAGATGGATAAAAGAATAAGAAGTCCTGAGTGTTTTCTTGATTCCCTGATCTAACACCCATAACAAGAAGAATTGCAGTCAAGATTAAGTTCAAGTTAAATGGAGCTAAGTCTATCCAGTGTAACCTCGACAAGACAAAAGCTTCTTGAGAACCAAATGAGATAATGTCAGGGTGTTCTAGGTCCACATATGTGTCTTTCGCCACTACTAAGGTCACTGAATAAGATAACTAAAGCACGAGGTGGTTAGTAATCAACACATAATAAGGTCCTAATACACACAAAGTTTTGACTGATTTGATTCTAAAAGCTGATTCAAACTGACTCAGAATAAAAAAAACAAGGAAACGAGTTAGTAAACGACGAAGGCCCTCCCCTAGACTTAATTCACACCATCCCTAATGTGAAAATAAATCAGAGAGAAGGGCAAACAAGAATATGATTTTTTGGTCGAGATACTTACCTACGTGGAGCGGGTGCTCCAGAAAATACTGGGTGCTCTATCGTCAGATCTCCGCTTGGAGAAGCCGCTCCTTTTAGAGGGATGGGTGCTCAATTTCTGAAATCCAGAATTTTTGAAATATCTGGGTTTTTCTGATTTTTTGACCTGAGACTCAACAAACTGAAACCATAAATAATTAAATAGCAAGTCCTAAAGATATTTACACTTACCAGTGGGTTGCCTCCCACCAAGCTCTTGGTTTAAGTCACTAGCTTGACTTGGTGATAGGGTTCAGTCAGGTTGAGCTTGAGCGCTTGTTCCAAAACAAGCTCCACAATCAGACATGTTCAACCTCTTTGTTGATTATTATCACATTGTGCTTGGTTTCTCTGCGGTTGATCCGCAGGATTCTCTACATTGTTGTTCTGGTAAGAGAGCAGGTTCGAGTTGTTCATGTAATTGGGGTTATGGTAGTAGTTTTGGCTCTGAACATACCCTTGACTGTTGATGTAGAGAACTTCCTGGTAATCCTCTCCTTTCTTTCCACTGTCTGCGGCTAGATTCTGGGCTCTTTGCTCAGGTGTAGCTTCCTCCACGAACAAGACTTGCCCTTCTTTACTTTTGAGGAGCATGTCGACCTTGGTGGTTAGCTCATCCTTCCATAGGGTATCAATGTTGTTGACTTTGGAGCGATCAGTCTCTTGGTTCTTGTTCGCGGAGCTAGCATCCATATTCTCTATCATCTCGAATGCTTCATCAGTAGTTTGAGTCATGAAATCTCCCTTGCTCACGGAGTTTAGAGCGTTGCGGAACTCCCAGTCCACACCATCATAGAATATTCCCAGAATGTGATCATTATAAAATCCGTGATGAGGACACTTTATGAGGGTGTCATTAAAACGCTCTAATGCTTCATTAAATGGTTCATTAGCATGTTGCTTGAAAGAGGAGATCTTTTTCCTGAGAGCAGCTGTTTTTGCCTTCGTATAGAAGTGGCTCAAGAAGGTTGCTCTGATTTGTTCCCATGTAGTGAGAGAGCCAGTAGGAAGTGACTTCAACCATCGCGAAGCTTTGTCAGCTAGAGAGAACGGTAACAACATGCATTTGACCAAATCATGTGACACTCAATTGGAGCGAGTCATGGCGCAAATTTCTTTAAAAATTCAATGTGCTCCATTGGTATCTCAGCTGGTAACCCATGGAACATTTTTCTATGTACCAGGTTGATCACGGCAGGCTTGATCTCAAAGTCTTGCCTGGTACATGGTGGTGGAGCAATGGTTGAGCGCGTGGTAGGGAAGTTACGCGGTAGGTTTCTCTCTCCGATCGGAGCAGCTTGCTCAGCGGCTTGTTGAGCAGCCTGCTGCTGCGCTTGGAAGTTTTGCTGCATCTGGAGCATCTGTTGTTGCATCTGTTACATTGCGGCAGCTAGATCATCTTGATTGCCATAGTCGCCCATTGTGGCGTTGGTCGGCCTTGTTTGTTGTCGGTTGTTTTTTTTTCTAACCTTGCTAGCTCCTTGTTGATGAGTGTGATTAATGGTTTTGAGGTGTTACTTTGAATGTTTCTACTGGACATAAACCTGAAACATTAGCTGCAAAAGCTGGTCTCCGGCAACAACGCCAAATTGATATTATGTGTATACGCACACCAATTAACCTAATGCGAACACTACCACAATCGAATGGTATGTCGATGTAGCATTTTAGGATCGAATTCACAGAGACCAATGGTTACACTTTATTTTTATGTGTTCAATTTCAAGCTAAAATAATCGAGTGTTCTAAACTGAAATTCACAGAAAGCAAGGTGGTTTGAATTCATGTTATAAAGAATGCTAGCCTAGGGTGGTTTGATCGGGTGAAACACTTGTGAGCCAAACAATTATTCAAGTTCAGTTGGAAGCTAGTTTAGAACTCAGAATACTCAAGATGGAAGAGCCCACTTTCGTGGTGCTGCTCCCTTCGTGGATCGACCCCAGCAGTCCTAAACACTCGTTTGGGCTGAAGCGCGACCATGAGCATTAGAGATCAAGTCCGATATGTTCAAATACACCCTAACCTCTACTCTCGTTGGTTAGGGATGTAATGCTCATTCATGCTATGTCTAGCAACCTATTACACAGTTAATGAATAAATTAAAACCTAAGTTCATGAATAAGTGATCAGGTTAATGCAAGCAATAAGAACATCTATGAATGAAGACAATTGATTTATAACTTATTTATGTCAAGCTCACGAGTCTAACACCCTAGACTAAGCAAACCGAATACTCAGCCACAGAACAAAAAAATACAGAAATCATAATATGAGAGGACATGAAATATTGCTGCAATAAAAGAGAAATAGGGTTCAGGAGGTTCTTCTCTAAATTGAGAGAGATGGCATTCTCCCTTCTAAGGTAGCAAATCGCCAAGTACAAATCTCTAAGGTTTGGTTTCTTGTTTAAAAGTAGGCTTAGAAAAATAATAGAATCAGAAAAGAAATATTGCAGGTCTCTGGCGGCTGCATGAGAGAAAATATGGATGATTAGTGCAAATCCCGAAATATTAGAAGTTTCCATAAAAATCTTTGCCACGGTTGCAGTCAGTTGGTTGCTATGTTCACTCGGGAACACTCATCAGGTTGCTCCACTCAGTTTAAACTAAAAAAAACTCCAATTTTCATTCCTTTCTTCATGTGCCCCACCTAAAGCCTCTTAATCTACTCTAGACCTGTAATGACTCGATAACGACATGAAAACACTTTAGAAAATATATGCAAAATGTGTCAAAAACACAACATATCAATGGGTAGACACTTAAACTATTAAATTAACAAAATCTCAAAAAATAATAATTTGTGTGTCTTAATAAAAAGCCTTAACAACTAAATTTCATTTAAAAACAAATTCTAAATATATAATTAAAGTAAATATAACTTTAAATTAAAAATATAAAACACAGTAAAATAATTTATTAATTATAAAAGGTTATATCACCAAGCCTTGCAAATTATTCTTTATTAACCATAAACATTTGGGCCCTGAACATCTTATACTAAAATCTAGACTAAATCATCAAAGCTCAGAAGATGTTGTGTTTCAAGTACTTACATCATCTTTAATATGCATGGGCGTTTGAATATTTGGTTCGGGTTCATGTTGATTTTCATCGGTTAGAGTCGTTTGGATTTTAGAGATTTGGATCCATTTAGTTATTTGTAATTTTTTTGTTTAGTTTCGGATTGGTTCCTCTCGGTTCTGGATCAGTTCAATTTCAAATGTTTTGTACCAATAAATACTCCATTCTATTTTGATTTGGTTCTTTTATCCAAAACATGTTAAAATTCTAACTAAACCCGTGATATTTATCTTATTTTTATATAAAATAACTAAAATAAACTATTAATAGTTGCAATAAAACATTTTCATACTCTAAACCTTGACAGTTAAATTTTCATATTACTTGAAAATTTAAAGACTAAAAAAAAAATTCTATTACAAGTCACAAATTAAAATATAGAAAATAGAACACATGGAGCCATATTCTTGGATATTCATAGATTGGATATGGATTGTTTCTTATCATGTGGGATATATCCAGATTGGTTCTTTTCAAGTACGAGTTTATTCGGGTTGGTTCTTTTTGGTTTGGTTCTTTCGAGTAAAAGAATTTTAAACCCATCTAAATACTTATATATTTTCGGTTTGGTTTGGGTCAGATAGTTTTGAGTTGATTCCGGTTCATTATTTTTGAGTCCGGGTTAAATTTCTAGATTTAGTATGTTTCAATATATTATTTTATTTTATTTTAAAATATACTCCCTCCGTTTCGAATTAAATGATGTTTTATGAAGTTTATGTTGTTTCAAAATATATGATGTTTTGAGATTTTAAGGTAACTTTTGAAGTTTTAAGGTTAGATTTAACTTTATTGAAAACTGTTCAACCAATAAAATTTTACAGTCATTTTTATAATTGATTGAATGATTTTTAAAAACATATTTTTAAAAGCAGTTTCTAGATAAATGTGAATTTCTTAATCTTCGTTCATTAACCCAAAACATCATCTATTAAGAAACGGATGGAATAATAAATTTATAATAAAATCATATTTTATTTTAGACCTATTTCATTTTGAAGTACAATTTTTTTTAATGTAATCAATCTATTTTTACTCTATTATCGAGTAGAAAATTGAATAGAACTAGAAAATATAATACTCTAAACTTCATTTTGAAATGATAATTGTAACAGGATTGGAAAAGCTCTTAAAGCAATATTTTAACTCGAAACCTTGCTTAGGGACAAGCGTTGATGAAATGGATGTCACTTCCTACACGTTAAAGTTACAATAACTTTTTTTTTCACAACGTTAAAGTTATACTAACTTTTTTTTTGTCTCAACGTTAAAGTTAGTATCATTTGGTTGTTTGTGACCGAAGAATACGTAGATCATTTGGTTTATTAAATACTTTTTCAATCCCCTTTAGATGGGTCCGAGTCCTATATATGCTTCTTTGTATTGACTTTTCCTCAAATTTTATTTTTATGGTACGCCTAAAACATTACAAGTCTGAGTTCTCAATTGCTCAGACCTAACACCTTAAAGATGGATCCTAAGAATGACATTTTGTCTAAAAGATTATATTGATCAACTTTCAACTCACATAACTAGGTCTGGGCGTTCGGGTCCGTATCGGATATTTAGGATTTTCGGGTTTACCCTCATAGGTCTCATACTAATATTTTATTAGTACGGGTCGGGTTTAGATAATGAAATTTCCAGTTTGATTCAAATTTTTATTGCATCGTAAAACTCATAAAGTAACCATATATTATTCGGATTCGGGTTATATCGGTTCGGTTCGGATATATCTGAAGTAAAAAACAAAATTTTAAACAAAACATAAAGAAAAACAGTTAAATTAAACATAAATTAATCATACACATATAAAATTGATAAAAAAAATGTTAAATCAATCATGAAAATAAACATCATTTGTAAACAATATGCATTACCATATATATAGAATAGACTTGTTATTTTAACGAGAAAATAATAAAGTACTTATTTATAACTAATTAGATATTTAAGATAATTATTTATATTTTAATATTTATTTTATATACTATACCAACATAAACATTGAACTGGATATTTGAAATACTTATATGTATTTAAAATATTGAATATTAATTTAGGATATTTCAGGTTCGATTAATAACACTTTGGGTTAAGATATTTTTGTACCATCCTACAAAATCCCTTTGGGTATTTTTTTGGTTTCGGTTTGGTTCAGATTTCAGGTTCGGTTAACATTTTGGGTTTTGGATTTTATGCCCAGACCTACACATAACAAAGCACAAATCATATGAGTTAATATTAACCCCCTCAAACTAAATCCACCAGAAACAAATTTTCCTGGAGAAAAAAACCTACAAAACTACATTGATTCTCCGGAAATAAAATAATGTTGATTAAAGGAGCTAACATTACAAGAAAACACGACAATTTATGATGAAATTCCGACGGAAGGTGGGTTTGTTGGAAACTTATGAGGAATTACTGACGAAAAACCAACGAACATGAATTTTTAACATTCATTAGTATTTATCTGGAAGTTCCGACGATTGTCCGAAGAAACATGTTTTTCGGTATTTAACGACAAAAATCTGATGAAATATTTCATCGGCAAAAAAAATTCAATGAATTTCCTAAAGAAACTACTTCACTTGTTCTATTTTAAATATTGTTTTACCTTTGTGCACACAAATTAAGAAAACATTTAATTTTGTAAATTTATTAAATAAAACATCATTATCTATACATCTAACTACATTTCAGCCAATAAAAAATTAGAGAGAATAAAAAAATCATATAGTATAACTCAAAAACGCAGGACGTGGCAAGGTCGTCGTAAACTAAATTCGTCGAAAATGCCTCTTAATGTAAAATGAGGGACGTGGCAAGGTCGTCGTACTATAAAAACATGAGACGTGGCAAGGTCATCGTAAATTTACGAGGCCTTTACAAGGAAACCTAAATCCTTTACATATCTCAACCCATTCCACCCCCTCAATCGTCGTCTCTTCCTCTCAAACCTCACGCTCTCCTCTCTCTTGGCAAATAAATGTAATTTAATTAGTTAATTAGTTTAGGTGGTTTAGTTTAGGTAATTAGTTTAGGTGGTTATATTAAGATTGGAATTTAGTAGAGACTAGGTTCATAATTAGATTTAAATTGGCATATATAATGTTCTGATTTATTTTTTAGATGGTTCGTAGGACAAATCGTCTTCATTATAATGAGACGTTCGGCTTAGAAGATGTTCCCACATCTAGTTTAGTGGGTCCTTCTACGAGTCTGTATTTTTCCTGGACACAAAGTCGTCACGACCGCCTCATCCACTTGCACCTCTGGTTCCTCTCTTTGCACCTCCTTTGCTCGCTCCTCATGCAGTTCCAGCCGGTGGTCCTCCTACAGACAGTGGTCTTCATGATCTGGTTCCTGATGCTCCTCTTTCCCTAGAAGAGGGAGTACATCCCGATTTGTTGGTGTCGCCTGATGCACAATATACTCGTTATACAGTCGAGGATCTTCTCACACAGACGGGACGAGAAATTTTAGATGTTTTAGACCCCTATCAACCACCTGGAACATACTGTACATAATTTTTAAAAATAACAATTATTTTAAAAAAATTATATTATTTAATTTGTCTAACTTATTGTTATTATTATTTCCAAGTTTGGGGTTGACGGTCGTGTCGGACGGAGTGTTTATGACATGATCAAAGGCTATTTCACGGAGGCGCATCCTAATGGACCATGACACCAGAGCTCATTAAGACCACGTGGTTCAAATGTTTTGCGGTTAGTTTTTATTTAATAATATTAAAATTATGTTTAGATAATTTTTTATATATTTTAATATTATTTTTCTAATATTCATTTCCATCAAGAAATGGAGCTGGTCTATTGAGATCAACGAGAAGGTGAAGGCAAAGTTTGTGGAGAAGGCGAAGACGCGCCTAACAAACATTGTCTCCGATTAGAAGGTCATTTGGAAGGTCAGAGGCTATGAGGCAAAGCCCACCCCTTCTCACAAAGGATTTATGAGATGGTCTCATCAACTATTATATCGAACCCCACTCAATCTGAATCTCTGCGCAATGCTCCTCTTCTCGTTTGAAGAGGGATAAGCACGAAAATTTGCCAATGGCTCACATTTCCGGCAAAACACCCCACACTGGTGTCCATATGAATATTGTAAGTGATATATTTCAAAATAAAAATTCTTAATTAAAATTTTATTAATTGTATTCAATTTAAATTTTAAATTTTAGGCCGCAAAGAACAATGCAGGGCTACCATCGCTTTTTGAAATTTTATGGGCTACACACTCACATGGAGGTGTTTTCGTGAATTCTCATTTATAGATTATCCATAATGACATTGTTTCATGGATTGAAAAGCGCCAGACTCAAATGATGCAATAGTCTCCAGATGGGTTGTCCATCCAATTGTCCACAAAAGCGGTGGAAATTTTTTTTGAGGAGTTATACAATTTTATTGTCTTTTATTTATTACTTTATTTTTCTTAATTTAAAATTTTTATTTAAATTAAATGTTTCTTTTCTTTAAAGGGGGTCCCTAAAAAAAACAGCGGACGGTGGGAATATGATCCGTTAATGATGTCCTACGGGCGACATCATCTTATTCTCAGAGGCAAGATGAGGAGTCCTCGCGGATGCGGTCTTATTTGGATGCGACACGAAACATGTCTTAAAAAAAATCAAAAATCATTTTAGATCTAGTGAGATACATGTTTAACTTCTCCAAGCACATATCACTTCTTAATTAGAGTTACCCATTCGTTCTTGATCAAGAATCATTAACTTGAGTAACTTTAATAAGCTTATAAATTTTGAAATTAAAAAGTTGGGATTTTGAGATGAAATTAGAGAAGAAGTGAAATGGAAATGGTTTGTGTGTGTAAGAAATAAGAATAAGAGATGTAGATGTTGATTGTAGGTGCTTTTAGAGCTTAAAATTAGTTGCTATGGTGGTTAGTGTATCGATGATAATATCAATGTTGTAAATAAAGAGAAAGATGGTGATAATTGAGTTAAACAAACATTTTCGGGAAAAAATAATGGTATTTTCGTAAATAATTCGAATTTCTAAGATGAATATTACAAAGCAAAATTTCAAAAAAAAATCATGGGTTAGTTTGCATTTGACTTTTTGTTTTGAGTTATTTTTTTGCAAAAAAAAACCCTAATTTATTAGAGCAAGTGTTTCTTGTAAATTTTATTTGAAATTCCAACTAATAGGACTAGCCTCTTTAGACTTTTTCTTTTTTTATTTCTTGTCAACATTGTTCTCTAAATATCCTTTTAGATAGAAATTCTTCTGAGATGATATTCAACTTTATATATTATTTTTATTTTTTTCATTAAATTTTGGCATAAGCATCTATCCTAATATTTTTTTTAACATATCCTATTATTTTTTTGGTTGAATGGATTTTAAACTTTAGAGAAGTCACTATATAGTTCTTTGTTGTGAAAGACCGTAACTTTGAGAAGCCACCACGTAGTTGGCTTTTTTTTGGTGCAGGACCATAACTTTTGAGAAGGCGCCATATAGCCTCAACTTTGAAAGTGCTATGTGGTTTAGTCAAGAGCCCCACCTATGAAAATTCTATGTGTTTAAAATTCAGATAATTTTGAAATTCTTGGAGATATAATTTTATGTTAATATTCCAAAAATAAATATACATATCAAGTTAATTCTTCTATATTGGTTTCTTTTTCTTTTGTTGGTTTACTTTATTTGATACTGATTTCCATTATATTTTGAAAGAAACAAGTTTGGCAAACTTGACATTTTTAACATAAGATTGTGATTTAACATTTTGATCTTTTTCTTGTTATTTTGTTATAAATGCATGCTTACCTTTGTTTATAAATAGAACGAGGAGTAACAGAAGTTGCATCAAAATATATTCCATAAAACCCTTCCCATAGTGACGAACCAAATGGCGCTCACATCCATTAGGGATGAGACTTTCAGCGCACGGCATCCTTTGCTGCAGAAGAACAAGTTCCGCGGCGGATGCAGATCATCGTCAGAAGAGGAGGCAACTTCGAGGGCAGTGTTCCGAGTAGCAGGGATGACTTGTGCTGCTTGCGCTGGACCTGTTGAGGAAGCTATTAAGAGGCTCCAGGGGATTCATGAGGCTGTCATTGACGTGCTGAACAATCAAGCTCAAGTCCTTTTTAACCCTAGCTTTGTCAACGTGGAGAAAATTTGTGAGGCTATTGAAGATGCTGGATTCGAGGCATCACTGATACAAAACGAGGCCAGTGAGTCTGTACAAGTATGCCGGATAAGAATAAACGGTATGACATGTAGCTCATGTTCTTCAACCATAGAACGAGTTCTGCGGTTAACCAATGGTGTACAAAGAGCCCATGTTTCCCTAGCACTTGAAGAAGTTGAAGTTCATTATGACCAGAGACTCGTGGACCATGAAAAACTACTGGAAGAGATAGAAAGCGCTGGGTTTGACGCCTTACTTATAAGCACAGGAGAGGACTTGAGCAAGATTGACTTGAAGATTGTTGGTGAGTGTGTTGATGAATCCATCATTACATTACTTGAAGCTCTTCCTGGGGTTCAAAGTGTGGAGTTCCATCATGGAACTGATAAGATCATATCCGTCTTGTACAAACCGGACGTGACCGGGCCAAGGAGTTTCATTAGGGCCATTGACTCGACTGTGTTTGGTCAGACCAAACTCAAAGCGACAATATTCTCTACTGGAGAGGAAGGCAGAGAGTGTCAGAGACAAGGGGAGATTCATCAGTACTATAAGTCATTTCTTTGGAGTCTGGTTTGTACGGTACCAGTGTTCTTGACAGCCATGGTGTTTATGTACATCCCTTGGATTAATAATTTGCTAATGTTCAAGGTCATCAATATGGTCAACACTGGAGAAATCATAAGGTGTGTTTTGGCTACTCCTGTCCAGTTTTTCATAGGTTGGAGATTTTACCATGGCTCTTACAAAGCTTTACTCCGTGGATCGGCTAACATGGATGTCTTGATTGCTCTGGGAACAAACGCTGCCTATTTCTACTCATTGTATTCAGTGCTGAGAGCTGCAACCTCTCCTGATTTTAAGGGAGAAGATTTCTTTGAAACTAGTTCCATGCTCATTACTTTTATCTTGCTAGGCAAGTATCTAGAGGTTATGGCTAAAGGAAAAACTTCTGATGCAATCTCAAAGCTTATGAACTTAACACCGGATACAGCGATCTTGTTGACTTTGGACAATGAAGGAAACGTGGCTGGTGAAGAAGAGATTGATGGTAGGTTGATACAGAAGAATGATGTTATCAAGATTCTTCCTGGTGTCAAAGTAGCTTCAGATGGTGATGTCATATGGGGGAAGAGTCATGTGAATGAGAGTATGATGACTGGAGAGGCAAAGCTAGTGTCTAAGAGAAAGGGTGATACAGTTATAGGAGGCACTTTGAATGTGAATGGAGTGTTGCATGTTAAGGTTACAAAGGTTGGTTCAGAGAGTGCTCTTGCACAGATTGTTCGGCTTGTTGAGTCTGCTCAGCTAGCCAAGGCTCCTGTACAGAAGTTGGCTGATAATATTTCCAAATTCTTTGTTCCTCTGGTGAGTACTTAATCATGTTTATTTATTTTAGAGGAACAACTATTTGCTTACTGGATAGTAATAATAATGATGCAGGTCATCTCCTTCTCACTCTTAACTTGGCTTGTGTGGTTCTTTGCTGGTAAACTCCACTGGTACTCTGAATCTTGGATACCTGATTCTATGGATAGCTTTGAGCTAGCTCTTCAGTTCGGGATATCAGTCATGGTCGTAGCCTGCCCCTGCGCTCTTGGGCTGGCTACTCCAACCGCTGTTATGGTTGGTACTGGAGTTGGTGCATCCCAAGGTGTGCTGATAAAAGGTGGTCACGCTCTAGAAAGGGCACACATGGTTAGTGCACAGTAACTTGTTAAGGTTCTTGCTTTGAAACTTATTAAAACCAGTTTCAATGGTGGTGTAGGTGAATTGCATTGTATTTGACAAGACAGGGACTCTCACGACGGGGAAGCCCGTGGTTGTTAAGACAAAACTGCTGAAAAACATGACACTAGGAGATTTCTATGAACTTGTTGCCGCAACTGAGGTAGTTTCTTGTAACCATTAAAATCATGGATCAAGCATGCGTCAAAACCAACGTGTATCACACTTATTTTGCCAGGTAAATAGTGAGCATCCTCTAGCAAAGGCCATCGTCAACCATGCGAAGAAATACAGAGAAGACCAAGAGAACCCTGCATGGCCGCAAGCTCATGACTTCTTGTCTATCACTGGAAACGGAGTAAAAGCGACCGTTAGTGGAAGAGAGATTATGGTGGGAAACAAGAACCTTATGTCTCAACATGGAGTTAATATTCCAGAGGATGCTCAAGAGATGCTAGCAGAAGCTGAAGAGATGGCTCAGACAGGGATTCTTGTCTCTATGAACAACGAACTGACAGGAGTTTTGGCTGTCTCGGATCCTCTAAAACCGAGTGCTCGAGCAGCTATCTCCATTTTAAAATCCATGAATATCGTAAGCATCATGGTAACTGGTGACAACTGGGGAACTGCAAATGCCATTGCTCGTGAAGTTGGTATTGACTCAGTTATGGCAGAAGCCAAACCCAAGCAGAAAGCAGAGAAAGTGAAGGAGCTACAGGTACCTAAGCTACATATTTAATCTGCAGCTCACTTGTTTCCAACATTATGTTGGAAAATGAAACTTGAGTTTATTAGCAACATCCGAAGAAATATTAATTAGTATATAAGACAGATCATACAATCCATTTGTCATCAGTTAGTTTTGTCGTGGAAGTTCATTTAGCTTAACATTAATGCTTGTTCCGTTTGCTCAACATTAATGTTTTGCAGGCAGCTGGTCATGTTGTGGCAATGGTGGGTGATGGAATCAATGATGCTCCTGCCCTTGTGGCGGCTGACGTTGGGATAGCGATCGGTGCAGGGACAGACATAGCCATAGAAGCTGCTGACATAGTGCTGATGAAGAGCAATCTAGAAGACGTGATCACAGCCATTGATCTTTCCAGGAAAACGTTTTCAAGAATCCGTCTCAACTACGTATGGGCTCTTGGGTATAACCTCATTGGGATACCCATTGCTGCAGGAGTGCTTTTCCCATGGACCCATGTCAGATTGCCTCCATGGTTTGCTGGTGCTGCAATGGCGGCTTCTTCTGTTAGTGTTGTATGTTCTTCCCTCTTGTTGAAGAAACTACAAGCGGCCTAAGAAGATAGACAATCTGGATATTTGTGAGGTTCTGGTTGACCGAGTTTAGAAGACCAAAACTAAACCAATCAGCCAACAAATCGTTACTTTAGTATTACGCACCTCTTTTACAATATTATTAACATCATGTTAGTTATTGGTTTGTAACAAGATCATAAAATACATTATACTGTATACATGCAGTTGAACTCGTCAGGTTCTATTTCTCTTCATTGTCTTGTTTTTTTGTTTTCTATTTTGGCCGGAAACTACAGTATCGCGTTTTTGATTAAAAAAAAAACGGTTTCAGGATTTTAATAGAAAACTAAGTTTTTGTAATTTGGACGGAAACATATTTTTTAGATTTAGAGATAGATCAAGATTCTAAAGTTTTTATTAAAAAATGTAAATATGCATTTTTATAGTAAACGACAATTTTTTGTTTAATAAAATATAATAGAAAATCAAAATATGAGATCTAGATATCAGAAAAAATAGATTAGATTTAGTTTACTAAAATTAGTTCAAGATGCTTGACTTGGTTATTTTTTGTTTATATATTTAATTTTAAATTGGTTATATATTTTTCTTTGTTTAGTTATAACTAAATAATTTATTCTATTTTAATTTAACTCATTTATCCATTTAATCTACTGATCTATTTTTTCAACTTTATTTTTCATCAACCAACTTTGAGAGTATATATAGTCATGATGAAGTAGAATTGGTACATAGAAATGAAGAAAAAAAATCCTAGCTAGGAATATTTTGTTTTGCCAAAGAATCTGCCAAGCTATTTCCTTCGCGTCCAATTTAAGGGCAGATATATATATTTTTTTAATTTTTGTTGAGAAATTTAATTTTCATATTTATTCTTTTTGTAATTATATTTTAATTAATAATAATTTAATTTAATATAATATAATTTTGGTAACTATATTAAATATGTCAAGTTGCATAATTATACATTTGTGCGATATGCATTTCAGAAATTAATTTTTAAACTTTATTCCTAAAGTTTGTAACATATTATATTTTCTTAGTAGTTACCTAACATAATTAGTTAAGAATATTCGTACCCAAAAAAAACCGACTTGGAATCGACCCGAAAATTAAAGTCTCATAGTCTATTAGACATGGCTTATATACTTGAACAGTTCTTAATGTGTTATGTCTAAAAATTATATCATACTCAACCCGCACTGAAAACCGAACAAATTTTTTGAAATTTTTCTGAAAAGAATTTTAATATCTGATAGGTTAATTATAAAACCCAAGACATGAAACCAAAAAAATAAATAATAGCTAGAAGAATTGATTGTAATGTTCGAAAGGATATATTTTGGGTTCTACGTGTTGATAAAAGATGTATATGTGAGTGGTAATGTATTAGTAGAAGAATTAATAAGAGAACAATATTTGAGTGGATTCATATGATTACTTAGCATGTTATACATTATTGGTCAACCAAAATTTATTTTCTCACTTAAATACATCTTTGTAACCATAGAGGTGGGTTCCGAAAGTTTAGGAATTAATGTAAAGGTTACAAAAATGTATATTAATAATAAGTAGTATGTACGGTAGTTTTTATAATAATTGGTGGTTAGTGTTTAAATAAATTAAATACAATATATAAAGAGATCAATAAGTGGTTCCTTAAATAAAAAAGAATAAATAGTTGAAAATAACATTTACCGATAGTTCATGATCATATTTTAATAGAATAAATGATTTCGTCTCCACTTATTGATCTCTCTTATCCAACTATATGCATAAAAATGAAGAACATCTTTATTGAGGATGTCTATAATGTTCTTACAATTCCCTTGAAAATCTACTTTGTTATATTCTTTGCACCACCAATGTTGTATTGCCATTAATAAAGTTTGTAACTCACTCTCCATGAGTGGCAAAGCCAGTATAACAACTAAGGGGACACGTACATCCATAATTTTTAGCAATATTAAATATTTTGTATGCAAAACACACAATAATTAAGCTAGTAAATATGTTTATAGTGCTCTTGTGCACTCCTTGACAGCTCAGGTTTAACCCCTTTTATGTCATTTATGTTATTCTAAATAAGATGTCCACCATTTTAAAGATCCTTCTGCATTCACCCCTGCTCTCCATGGCAGTATTTACCTTTCTCACTTTTCCTTGTCCTGCACCCATCAATGTATCTCTGTAATCGGGCACCGCTCACCCTGCTCGACTTGGAGATTTTATATCTATAAATGAACTATCCACAATACAGTTAATCCATCCATCATTTGGTTTTTGTCATTTTTTCTCGTTACAACATGTTATACTACCCTGTTTCGAGGTGGTAACGTACTTGCATTAAATGTAACTTTCTCTTTATGTTCCTTTGCATCACTAAGTGTTTGCTTTACTATCAATTTCCTATGATACTGTTTTTGCTTAAAAGTGAGAGTATTTTGATTTTTCCATATTCTCCAGAAAATCTATGTTGGTAGGTCTTGTAGATGAGATAATACTGAAGTAGAACACTCTAAACATGCTTCAATTTTATTCTCTAAAGAAGCGCTAGAATTATCAATTACCACATTCAAATAAAAGGTGCATCTTTGTTTCATCAGCTCTATAACATCTTTTACATTGTATCTCATCAGTGATATGTCATCTCTGTAGATTAGTACATGTTGGCAAACCCCTCAAAACATCTTCCATAAGCGTTTTATTTTTAGAGGTGTTTTTGTTTTCTAAATCTTATGTTTCAGGATTGTATTACTATAAACATGATGGATTTCTTCATTCCTTGGTAAATGAGTACACAATTAGTATCCAAAGTTTAATGCGTACAACCTATCTTCATTATAATTCCATCCTACAAGTCAAGTTTTGCTTAAGAACTTATCTAGATTGCCAAAATATTTTAGACATTCTCGGTTTGAGTTTTTGAAAATTCCAGTTGTTCTCATCTTCATTGAAATAATTATTGACTTTATCTTCATGTCCTCCTCTATAAATTGGCAGTAGAGGTCTTATACTACAAAAAAATGATTATTAATGGAAAAACCATCAGGAATCCGTTAGAAATGCTTTCATCCGTCTGGACTTTAAGAATTCCTGACGAATTACCAACAAAAATGCCCATGGGGAGGAACGTTGGGAATTTGTCATATCTCATGACCATTGTTATCCATCGAAAATTTCCGACCACCACAACACATAACCATTGGAAATTTCACCACAGATGTTAATTGGGTATTTCTGGCCACCACCATCCTTCAGGAATTCCTGACCACCACCTTTTGTTGGGAATTCCCGACCACCATCCTCTATTGGGAATGTCCAACCACCAGCTTCCGTTGGGAACACTTATTTTTTTTACTTTTGAATATTTAATTAGTTAATTTAAAAATAATAGCAAAATCAAATAATATTTTGAATATTAATTAAAACATAATTAAATTAAATGAAAGTAGTTAATAGTCATAAAATTTATTATATTAAAAATAAATACAAAAAAGAACTAGATTATTGTCCCTAATGTTGCTTCGTCTTATCCAACAACGTTTGGTTGAGAGTCCGGTTTTCATGTAGCTCAATTCAGTTTTATTGTAGCTCAACTCGGATATCAGCTTTATCGTTCTTCAAAAACTCAATCTCTTCATGTTCCATAATCTACTTAACGGGGTAAGAAAAGTGAGCCGAAGAGAAGATCCCTTGGGTAGATGAAGTTCCCAAGAAGGTATACTGGCTGACTTCAGGTTTTGGACATAAGCTCATTTCCCGCCACGATCACTATGCCGGTTAGCCGAGTTGGTTTCCGACACCGCCTCCTCTTGACCAATGCTTCTTCCAATCCTTCCAAACGCTCGGGTTGATGTGCTTTGGCACTTTCTGAACCTCCCATTTCTGCTTCTACTCATTTATTCGACTGTTGTAGTGGTCACTCACGTAGTGATAAAAAGCAGATTTTATTGTCTGTTTCAATCCCGAATCTCAACTGAACTATTGCTGAAAAATGAAAAGGAGGTTAAATATATGAAAAACAATAAAGTATTTAAAACTTAAGAAATTTTTATTTCAAATTGCTGAAACTAGTGCTCGCAGACAAAATCCGTAATGTCATTATACGTTGGATAACCGTAGTCCAACAACGAGGAGTACTCCATCCTCAGAAGGCTTTTGCTGATGTTGTTGTTTGACAATTTAAACCTACAAAATCAAAATTGAATACAATTAGTAGTAAATATTGAATATAAAAAAATAAATACTCTTTAAAATGAAAACTTAGCAGTAGTATTTGGGACTTGCTTATAATGAGGATGGAGATGCACGAGAGATTTTTGGCATGGTTGTTGAACTAACTCCTCCACGCTCATCATAGTCGGCAATCCTCGTACTTATACTTCATAAGATTCGGCTGGTGAAAAACTTGAGTGTGAAGTCCCGAAGAAATATTGCTACACCCAAATGTATGGAACTGCGTCGCGGCTTTGATCCATACCTTTGAAAAAATTTGGTTAGTCTCTTTTTAAAAAATGTGAAAATATTTGAAAAGTAACTAGAAATTAACAAACAAAACAAACTATATAGAAAATAATTTTAATGTAATATATGAACATTTTAAAATTACATAAATAATTTAAAATTAAAATAAATATAATGAAAATATAGAAAAAGTTTTAAAACAAGTTTTGAAAATTTATGAAATTGTTTTCTTTTATGAAAAATGGTTTTATCTTTTAATTAAAAAAATATTATATATATTTAGTAAATAGTAAAAACATTTTTATATCTTCTTGTCAATCCAATCAGTTCTAGTTCGGCAATCCTCGTACTTATACTTCATAAGATTCGGCTGGTGAAAAACTTGAGTGTGAAGTCCCGAAGAAATATTGCTACCACCCAAATGTATGGAACTGCGTCGCGGCTTTGATCCATACCTTTGAAAAATTTGGTTAGTCTCTTTTTAAAAAATGTGAAAATATTTTGAAAAGTAACTAGAAATTAACAAACAAAACAAACTATATAGAAATAATTTTAATGTAATATATGAACATTTTAAAATTACATAAATAATTTAAAATTAAAATAAATATAATGAAAATATAGAAAAAGTTTTAAAACAAGTTTTGAAAATTTATGAAATTGTTTTCTTTTATGAAAAATGGTTTTATCTTTTAATTAAAAAAATATTATATATATTTAGTAAATAGTAAAAACATTTTTATATCTTCTTGTCAATCCAATCAGTTCTAGTTCGCAGATATGATGCCTATACGCCAGATTAGATGACCATAAACAAATGACAAGTATAAATATTTTCATTGAACTAAACTTTACAATCGATGAAATTAGAAGATTAACTTTAAACATTCATATGTACATGTTGCTTCCAAAACACTGACAAGCCGCCATTAATACAAACAGGAGAGATTGTTACACAATGTAAAAAATCTAGTTGTGCTCCAACATCCCTAACATAATCATCTTCTTGTTTTGTTTTGGACATGCAAATGATGTTTGTAAAATGTTTTACATTTATCTCTTTCAGGCGTCAAATTATTAAGTTATTGTCGAGTCCCTAACAATTCCAATAGATTATTCTCATGGAGGTAGATGTGGTTATAGTCCCACTGTGCCTCTCTGTTCATTCTTGTCAACATCTTTAGCTTCATCTTGTTCTTTCTCTTCATGTGAGATGTTGTTTTCTGCATCACATTTCTTTTGCATGAAATTCATTATTCCACTTGACTCTCTTCTCTCCATGTGAGAAAATTTTGCAATGTATCCATTAGCTTTCTACAACCATACTTTCCTTTCTAACTTTATACCCATATATGAAGTATCTGCAAAAGGATTGATTGGGTTATACATTTCTTCTATGTTCATAAAATTGAA